>CAEGAD010012422.1:0-106112 GCA_903067055.1 Poeciliopsis paucimaculata
AAAATTGCGCTGATTAGTGCAGAACAATGATTTAACTTTTATTGTAGAGTGAGATGGCATGAGGCAGGAAAGATTTCATGTATCTGTCCCTATCACAGCAGAGTTCAACTTTGCCCCCCTCTTGTGGTGCGTCAGTAATGGCCTTATTTACAGAACAAAAGCGCCTCTTATCACACTCTCTTGGAGGGTCCAAGTGGCCCCTCTCTGGTAGTTCTAGGTAGAGAGCCAAGTGGCCCCTCTCTGGTACTTAGAGGAAGAATCCCATTTGGGACGTCTCTGGTAGTTCTAGTATATGTATTTATTTTGGGCCTCTTGGAAACACCAGTGGATAAATGAGCAAAACAAACGCAATGCTTCTCGTTTGTAGGGTACAAAAATATGTTTATTTTATTAATGCATTTATTATGATTTATTTTTTGAATAACAAATGATAAATGTTTGTGGAAGTAGAAAGGTTTTGACTTAAATCGTTTGCTTTGAAGGCAATTCCACTCAGGACTAATGAAATGTCTGTACATTTCAGATTTGGAAGCAAATTTTGGCATTTTTACAAATAGAAATATATTTTATAACCTCCAATGAGCTGAAACGAGGCGAGTTTGGCCTGATTAAGTGTCAGAGAGTGTGAAAAAGTTAATAAAAGTCTTTTCATGGAGTCTCTGCTGAACAGGACTCCCTCTGGAAACTATTCAGACCCAAACCTTTTCACTTTACAGCTCCAGTATGGCTAATTTCAATCTTCCTCTCTGTGCATCTCCTCCTTTGTGTTAAGCTGTACATTCTTTTTAAAAGCCAGGAGCAATGAGGTCCCCATATCTTGATTCACCATAGAAACTGCTCAGGGAAAAGTAGTTGCATTTTCTGTGATGCTACGGGAGCAGGAAGTCTAATTTAAACACATATGTTAAATTGTATGGAAGAAAATTGTTGCCAAACTGCATGGTTAACTTTGACTACACCATCATCCACACTAGCAATTATCGTTTATGGAAACAAATGGGTGAAAATGTGCTGGTCATAGTCCCAAGAAACTTGAAGCTCCTGTGACATATGAATTGTGGAAAAGTGGGATTTGCTTTGGACACGAGCGTCTGCGGAACGTCACATCAGACAAATTTTCCATTTTGTCACAAGCGAGGAGGAGGCCAGGAGGAGGTGGCCGAAGCAGTAACAGTAGGGGGCGCCGTTACACCTCACACGACTGAGACAAACCTCTTCAAAAAATGTAAGCTCCACATATACAAAGACGGCCTGCTGACCTTTAGCTGATACCATTGGAGAATCTTAAAGTCGCCAGCTTCCGGTTTAGTTCACTGGTTTCCATTCTCAAACTGAGAAGATGCGTTTTAAAAAAAACCCGAAGGATCCGGGCGATGCAGGTGCACGGTACCGTTTGCGAGGGTTGAACTCCTGACATATGACACGGCTCTGCACTCTGTCTCTGCAAACATCACCGTGAGGCTGGAAACCAGTTGTCTCCCATTATGTAATGGGAAACCGGCTGTCAGCTGCCTCTGCAATCCTTCTGGAAACGAGAGTCCAGCGCTCGGTCCCACCTTCCAAACCTAAACCGAGGGATTCCTGGGAGTAAACACATCCTCAGTCACGTCTTTGGTCGGGGTCAAACCGAGCTCGCTGCAGCGGGGGGGGGGGGAGAGGGAGAAAAATGAAGTTTTCCTGTTTCTGAGTGGGAGACACTTGCAGCCAAATCTGGGCAGGATGGGAGAAGCGGCGCAAGCAGAATCGGAGCCTGGGGTCTGGATCTGGGCCGAGAGGAGAGGGGAAAATTGATGGTGTTTACCTTTGGGAATTCACTGTGGAGGAATTTCGAAGGGATGCTGGATTTCTATCAGCAACTATCATCGACAAATCAAAGCACGAACCACTAACATGGACGTGCCCAAGGTCATGCCAACCTCTTTTTCTTACTTTACTCGACGGTGTACATGTAAACCTAAAGGATTAATTAGGATTTTTTAAAGCTATATTCTGTGAAGTTACTATTTGTAATAGTTCTTCCACCTGTTGTAGGAAGATGTCTCGTCTCTGTCTCTGTTGTTTAGCTAGCGCTAAAACATCTCGAATTGAAAGCGTCCCAGATCAGTGGCAAACAACGCAATGTTAGCGTATAGCAGAGGTCAACAATTTCATAAAATCCACTGTAACTCGTCGCTTGGAGAAGCACGGGCAGCCTGGTGATACGGACGTCGTTTAGCTCGTTAGTAGAGCTAGCTAAACGACATCGGAGGCGGTTCACATGTAGGCGGCTATCGGGCAAAATTGAAACATTTTGATGCGTTTTGTGCCTTTTATCCACACGAAAACTCAGTTTAATATCACTAAAATCTATTATTTCTGAAAACTCTGACCAAACTGAAGATTTGAGGAAACCCTGTAGTTGTGTTTGGGTGCATGAAAATACTGTGACTTGATGGACAATTGCCGATCAACATCATCTTGTGTTTTAAAAACTTTGTGTTGCGATACATTTAGTTCACCCTAAACCTGTCCACACAAATGAACCTCCTGATTCCTGCAAATTTTTCTGTGAACACAAATCTATGCAGAAACCTTGCTTATTGGCAGTTTTTTTTTTTGTAAAGCTTATTGAAAATATAAAAAAAGTACAACTTGGGAAGCTGAAACACCTCAGCACATTGCTACTAGACACACTAGTGCCCGGTGTTTGCAAAGCAGCCAATCCATTAGCGCCATTTACTCTCCTAAGCAATGATTGGCTGTACCTCCTACAATGCAGACAAGGAAGACTTTAGATGTTAGTATCTGCTGTATTGTCTGTTTATTAAGATATACTTAGTGTTTGAACTAATAAAACAGGCAGTTCTAAGCGTTGTAAGGGAAGGAGTGAAGTATTCGTAGATATTAGCGATTTCTAACCCCAGTGAATACTGGAGTTCTCATGCTGTGAAACTGGGCTAAGTTTGCTCAAGGCGAATGTACTGTGTGTCGGGATCTCATACTAGCTGATGAAACTCTGTGAAACACAAGACCAACTCATTTTCAGGCCATAATGACCCTTTGGTCCTTAGAAAACACTCTGGCCCTTTGTGTGGCCTACTTCATGTTGCCATTCGGTTTCTATTTAATAATTTACCGGTTCTAAAAACCAGGCCTGAACATAGCTCGTCAAATTGGACCAAAAAAAAAAGTTAAATTACGATTTATCATGAGGGGGGAAGTTGTTTTCTACTCAAGACCGAGTTGGTTTGGATAAAGTTTTTCCCTTCATAAATGAAATCGTCACTGGAAATCTACGTCAGCTCATTTATTGAAACGTTCGAGATTAGCAGAGAAGCAGAACCGTAAATCTTCTTTAAATTAAAGACTAATTATTTTGCACATCAAACACATGTTTATGCATGTACTGTAAGTTTGTTTGAACTTCTTATCTTCACCCAGAAAAATGTAGCGTCAGGATGGATTTACACTGCGCGAACGCTCCGCCGCGTTCTGCTTCTGTTTGCCGTTCCTGAAACACGTCCATGTTTGTCTGGACATTCTGCAGACCTCCCCGGAAAAAAAAGCTTTCATTGGAACAACTTTCCTCTTTAAAAAATTGTCCCTTTCAAAAAATCTGACAGCTAAATTAAGCAGAAGGCCTTTTTTTGAGAGAAGAAAGCAATTTAACACTTTCAGCAGCACAAACAAGAACCAAAACGAGAGAGAGAGCCTCTTAAACTGGATTTGAAGAGAGCGGAGTAGAGAGGGATTTTAGAAGTTGTCCCATCAATCCGTGCTGCTCTCGAGATCCAGTTTGAACATTTTGTGGTTTATGTGCATTTTCCAGATAAAACAGAACATCGCTGGAAGCACTAGAAGATGTAATTTGAGCAAGATCGTGTTCAAACAATGTAAACTTTCCTTCTGTAGCACCCTAACTCTAGCCAGCATTTTGACCAACTTTGATTACCAAGACTATTTTAATGATGGACAATACATTAAAAATTTTGTTTTTGGTAGAGAAAGCAGGAAGACGTTTTACTTCATCAAACAACGCTTTATTTTATTTGCCACACACGTATCTACAGCAACCATTTCTTCTTCTACTGATGTTCTAGCGTCACCATGTGGCCAAGAATATTACTGACACCTAGTGGTTAAAACAAGATTCTGTGAAACAGTGTCATTGCTTTTAGCTTGTTTTTATTGTTTTACACTTGTGAATATGTATTAATTGGTTTTATTTTGTAACCAGGTTACTGTGTATTGCAGATCCAGATCTCATCGGGGTTTACCTGGTTAAATAAAAAAAATAATTTAAAAAAAAATTAATAAAAAATAACTTATTGGTACAGACATACAGAAAAATATGTTTTTTTTAAAAACGCTTGCGACTAAAAGCAAATTAAACACACACCTAAATAGAAACGTTTAAAAAAGATTTTTTTAATTCAATTTGATAATAAATTAAGTGGTGGTGGGACTTGATTAAAATGTTTTAATCAAGTTTGCTATTAATGGCACTTTACCTGAAAACCATACATCAACAAAAGAAGCAACATTTTCAATTCAAAAACCAGTTTCGCTGCATAATTCTTGTAGAAATAGACACAGGAGCACAACAAAAATTATATACTTAATGTTTTAATCTGTTATTTAGGTTACTCAGCCATCAGACTGGTGCAAAGTGCTGTTATACCCAGTCAGCTTTTAAATGTTTCAGGTACTCTAGGTCCTTTATGGAACATTTTAGAGAAAACTCTTCTTCACGTGCTGCTGCAACACATTTGGCATTGAAATGCTGGCGTCGCCTTGATTAGCTTCGGTGAGGCTAACTCCATTTATTGGAGTCTTTTCCAGCGACCCATCAGATCATTTTTAAAGGAAAAATTGACAACAAAAGCGTCTTTGTCGTCCACCGCTGTTGTTTTGAGGATGTCGCTTGTGCATCAGATTCACAGGGTGTACCAGAAACGCACAAATACAAAGGTTCCGGCCGGATTTACAGTATCATACTGCCTTTGAAAAGGTCCAAACTTATTTTTTATTCCCAAAATTTGTTGAAACCTTATCAACAAACTGTGGGAGAGCCATTTCTGTAGACATTTTTTTTCTATATCCATATTGATAATTATATATACTGCACATATATATATATAAAAAAAACTAAATCCAGGTATCAGTCAAATATTTTCATACTTGTAATCTTTCAAATACTTTAGAAAACACAGGTAACACAGAAATCCACGGCTAGTTACCGAATCACTTTATTAGAAGGGCTTTTCATATGAGTGACATGACATAAACATGACATAGCAGCATCTGTTATGAACATGAAGGAGTCTTACGACTGTAGCCACGAAGGGTCATTCAGTAAATGATTACACTTTTAATGCAAAGTTGCACTAAAAGTCCATTTAAAGTGCCAACTTTTCATTAAAAGTGTCATTATTTACCGAATGACCCTTCATGACAACAGTCATAACCATTGATAACAGATGCTTTGTCATGTTTACGAAAGATTCATGTCACTCACATGAACACCCCTTCAAATAAAGTGTTACCAAAACTTGTTCTCTAAAGTTTTTACATTTTTGACAGAAAAGGGCCAGAGTTAGCCTGTAACTGGGTAAATCATAGCAATATTGTAGCTTCCTTTAGTCTCAAAGCCCATGAGTTGACTTGAAAACAGACTGCATCACTTCACTGTAAAAATAATAATAATAATAAAAAAAGAGCCTTGTGAGTTAATTATGAAATGTGGTAAGCTAACATCACTCTGCACCTTTACTCAGATCTCTGTCGCATGTATTGCTGCAGCAGGAACACAATGAATGAGAGAAACCCTGAGTCAGAGTGGAAGCGGGCTGCAGCTTCCATGCATGCCTGTTGACAGAGTGGCTGCTGCTCTCTGATCCCTCTGTTTGCCTCTGCTCTGTCTCCGCGGGCGGACGCTCCGCCATCACTAACCCGACCGGAGACGACGCGCTCTGCCGCCTGCCAGAGTTCATTGGCCGCGGACGGAGAAGCTGGAATGCTTTTAATCACGGCCTGTATATGCAACTCTTAATCCTGCTGGGGGCTGGATGCAGCACCAGGCCGGAGCTGCGACCCAACATGCTGAGTGAAAGAGGGCAGACTGTGACTTTCTTCCATATTTGTGCGCGCAAAGGCAGAAGGGACATTTTTAAGTGCTGATCTCACCGATGCTTGAGCTGCTGTCATTGGCTTCCTTTTGCTTTTTCTTTTCTGTTTGTGAAAGATACTGAAATCTGTGAGAAGATTGTCTTTTCAATAAACGGCAACCGCCTTCATTTTGTTTTGGTTAAGCTTTCGTATTTCTTATTTTAAACTCAAATTTCTTTTCTTTTTTTTTTGTAGTCAGGAGTTTATTCACATTCTTAATATTTTGAGCACAATCTATAGCTTTGCTAGAGTCAGGACCGACTTTATTTAAGATTCTGTAACTCTTGTATTTGCAAAATGAATTATAGGGATGTCATATTCTTATGTAATAAATTCATTAAAGCACAATTTGTGTCTATTTTGTTTGTTAAAGGTCCAAAATGCAGCAGGTCCGCCCTGTTGCTTTGACTAGACCCAGACTAAGAACCACAGATTCACTTCAGCCTCAGGCTTAAATTATTTACAGTCCGAAAAGTATTGAATTTGATCTTTCGTTAATTTTTTTAAAATCGGTTTGCACTCGAGTTATTTAATCAAAACCTCTAAAAAAATAGACACTAATCAAACATGAAGTGACAAATCAAAAATAATTTAAAATTAAATCAATGTTAAACCTGCTGTATTTAGTCAAATTCTGTCTTTTAAAAAGGAAATAAATATAAAAGCTGGAAGAAAATTTTTTTCCAGACTTTTCAAGATTGAAAGTTTCCCCCTTTAAACGCAGAATTTTAATCAGTGAAGCGCCTGGACCAATCACAGCCTAATGATTTGTTTGCTGAAGTGCCTGTTTTGGACCGTCTCCCTGCGGAAGCGGCCTCTCGTTGCGTTCTGGTGCGTCGTTATCCTCCGCGTGAGCCTTAGGGGCAAACAAAATGCAGCAAACGTATAAAACCCGTCCGGCATCGTGGAGTGTGTGTAGGGGGAGCAGATAAATGCTTGAAATATGAATTATTTGACTGTTATCTGCCGGGCCCAGCGAAAACAAAACTGAAGCCTGAAAGAGCTGAAAGGAATGAGGACAAAATGTTCCGCTTTCGAATTTGAGAAACGCTAAAGAAGAAGAAGAAGAAGAAAAAACAGCATAGAGATCATGAATTGATATTTCATGGATCTCTCTTTGCATGCTGAACTGAACTTCTCACCTTCTCTTGCACATCCTGTTGATCACAGTCAACACTCTGCAAAACATTTCTTGATAGCTGTTGAAGCAACAGCAATTTTTTTTTTTTTTTTTTTTTTTTTTTGTGCATCCCAAGAGTCTGGTGTTTCTGGAGAAGTTCAGAAAAGAATGCTGTTGTTGAGAAACGGCCATAAACACAGCACCACCAATCAGAAGACGTTAAAGTTGAACCCATGCAGCCCAGACGTAAAACGTTACCAAAGAACTGACACCCCTAACATGGCGGCGGCCTACAAACCGGACCAGGACTGGGCCAGAACTCCAGCAAGCTATTGTGAGAAGCTTGTGAAAAAAATAAAATAAAAATGCTTGACCCAAGTCACACAATTTTTATATCTTTTAAAAGACATTTCGTCCTGATACTGCTCAAAAATATGTAACCTTTGGAATCAAAATGAAAAAAAACAACAAAGGAGGAAAAGTTCAAGAAGGGGTGTCTTTACTTTTGCACATATCGTTGTGAGATGTTTTCCAACCGGCCTCCCGAACATAAACAACAAAGATGATTGATCGGAATCGCTCTCAATACTACTGAAAAAAATAAAATAAAATAAAAAAGACCCACGGCGATCGGTAACAAATTGTCTCGGACGTCGACGAGCTCATAAGCGACGCCGGCCTGCGTTTTGTTTGCAGATTAATAACATGCGACGATAATAACGCGACTAAAAATAATCAGTGGAACGCTTCCATGTTCTTGCACGTGGGGTTATTTAGGAGTCTTTTGCCCCCTGTGTTTACACTGCCGTGCTGAGTGTGTGTTTGGGAGAATGTAAATGGGCGATAAATCTGCGCTGACAACCCTCTCCCTCACCCCCGTGCCTCCCCTTCGTCTTCTCTCCATCTCCCCCTCACTTCCATCTCCCCTCCTCACATCTTACCAACATGAATCTGGAACTACATGTGACTGCTGCATATTTAGGAAAAAAGTGGCAGAGGTGTCGCGGATGCCAGGCCGGACGGATGAGAGGCATCGGTCAGCGTGTCCGCCCCGAGGATACGTGGGGCGGCCGAAAGAGCATTAGAGGGTTGAACCGCGTGTCACGGCCCTGTTAACAGCTTCATTGGCCAATGCTGTGTCCGGTGGAAAGTGCCCTCAGCTATTTATGGAAAAGGTGTGTGGAAAATATACCAGCAACATATGATAGTGAAACCCAGAGGCGTAGGAAAAGTACCAGCTTGTGTAAGGCGTATATAAATATCCCCCTCTCCCTTTATTTCCCCTCCTGCAATATTCTAAGCTTCATATTTACCTCCCTTGTGCCTCTAATGAGTCACACCAGGAAATGTGGTGTCATGGCTACCAAAGGCGTGGATTTCTCTGTCGGCTTAGACGTTTATCTCCATCAGGTCCTTCAGGTCAAATCCTCTGTGGTTGATGTTTGTGTGGCTAACGTGTTTCTACCGGGGCGATGCGATACAAGCCAAAACCGGCAAACGTACCGAAGAAAAGTGAAGGAATTTTCCGTCAAAGACATTTTTTTAAAAAAAGGTTTTTTCCTGTATTTTATACTTTGTGTCAATGCTTTTGTTGTTGTTTTTTTTTTTTTTACTTTATGCTGTGAAAACACAGAAAATGTTTGGTTTTTTTGGGGGGTTTTTTAAACCGAAACGTTTGTGAATATATCAAGAGATGTATGGTAAAAAAAAATTTAAAAAAAGGAAAACGTAAGTTTTTGATTTTTTATTTTAACAAATGTTTGTGGATGTATCAAATACGCAAAAGCTATTTCTGAAAAAATACTTTCTTTCTTCCAGTTCGTAGATAGAGTTGTCACACAGCTGGGGCTGCCAATTTCTGAAATGTCCAATTTCTTCCAGAAACGAATCCTCAGAAAAATGCATTGGTTATTATCTATTTTAACTTTCTCCGTAATTAAAACCATATTTAATCCCATTTGGTTCACAACATAGCAACATTTTGACATCATGGCAGAAGTATTCATGTTTATAAGGACCCGGCTGTATGCCTCAGAGTGACTTTAGCGACATTTTCCCCACTTTTTAAAAAAAGAAAACCATCATTTGAAAATGATTGCTTTGCTATCAACAAACATTTCAATGTTGCGTCTGCAGGAAGGCCTGCTAATTAGTGTCAGTTTTACACTAGCAGCCACCAAGCAAAAAAATAAAAATAAAAAACACAAAACCATCTTCACATTAGTCACAGACACAACAGGCAGTTGCCAGAACCCAACTTCCAGGAAAGCAGACAAAGAAATGAGCTGATATTTAATTATCAATGATGCCACTTTGATGTGTTTCTGTCCGCAGAATCAGACATCAATTTCCTCCCCCAGCGCCGCCCTGATGCGGCCCTGATGCTGTTATTTGGCTACGGAGCGACGTGGTGCCTGGAGCTGTGTCTACTATTGACTGAACCCGTCCAGTGGACAGGATGTTCCTGAGTGTCCCTACGGCTCCAGGTGGCCTCCTTTTCTCTCTGTCTCTCTCTGATTCTCGGCGGACCTGCAGGCTGTTTGTTTTTCCGGCTGAGAGCCGCCATTTGCCCCCCTGCGATCCCAAACCCATCTCCTCTCTCCGCCCGGGGAAGAATGTAAACACAGCGCCAAGACGTTTGCATGAGCTGCTGTGTGTGTTTGTTCATCTGCAGGCAGAGTTGCAGGGCGGCGCACAGCGCTAAATCTGCAAAAATAAAATCTTGTCAAAGTATCTTTTGGTCCAATTTCTAATAAAAAACATATATATGTTAGTACACTTGAAATAAGACTAAACTAACTTTCTTTTCAGATACCAGAGCTTGTTTTAAGATAATCATTCCTTGATACTGACTACTCCAGTTTTTACTGTTTTGGTTGTATCGTTTTCTTTATTTTGACTTCCTTGGTTGTTTAACTCTGAAAAAGTATAAATATATATGTTGCGTAAAAAAGTAACAGTTTTATCGACAGATAGTTTTTTTTGTAACATGGGAAAAATATCATTGTACCTTTCCACCAATATTAAGGAGTTATTGACTTAAAACAAGCTCTTATTTCTTTACTAAAAAGTTACTTGAAAGTTAGTTTTATCTTCTTTCAAGTTTACTAAGATATTTGCACCAGCAACTGGACCAAAAATACTTGGCGAGATTTTGTGTTTTTGCAGCGCAGGAACCGATTTGGGTTATCTAAAAATGGACGCAGATTTCATTTTTCTGGCTGCTGTTTATTGAGGTATTTAGGCAAATTAATTCCTCCTTTCGTCCTTCTGCTTCAGCAGCCTAATGTCTTCACACCATGCAGCCTCTTTACCGAGAAATGTTTGCGCTGCGGTCTTGAAAAATGGCCGCGGCTCTCCCGCCAGAACAGAGCGCGGCAGGCCTGCAGGCATCAGAGACCCAAACAGTTTACACACCGGAACCGCAACATCTTAAACTTTGCGCATAACACCTGTCGTGTCTGCTAAACACTTCTAGCCCATTTAGAGCAGATCGTAAACATTGGCAGGACCACCGTCTCCCGGCGTCAGCTCATGCAGGCGACCAGCGCTGAGCCGGTGGTGCAAAGGGGCGAGATGTGCCTGACCTTTTTTTTTTTTTTACAACTTTCACTTAAAATTCACTCCCTCATTTCCAGGCTGTTTGTTTGGGTCTGAGGCTCGATTTACGTAACCGTGTTCATAACAGAAAGTCAGTTTGATTAGTGGGAAGAGAGGCGAAGTTATTTAACTATATTTCAAGCAGATTAACAGTTCCATCTGTCTGTCCAAACGCAAGATCACACCCATATATTCCAGTCAGTTCCAGATTTAAAAAAAGAAGGTATTTTAACATCAAGACGACCAAAGTGTTGAAATAAGTGATCGTCAAGGACAAGTAGAAAATCTCAGAAGATTTTATGCGACTTTTTGTTGTCTTATTTTAACGTTTTCTCATCACATGTATCTAAATGTGATGTGATTGTTGAATTTCTATTGTTTTTTTGTTTGGTTTTTTTTGTCTTTGACACAATTGGAAATAAGATTTTTAATTTCAGCAACTTTTTTTATCCCATAAAGATCCGTTGCCGTAGTTCAAAAGCTTGGACAACTAACAAACCGGCACCATACCTAGAGATTTAAAAGCTCACAGCTTTGTAAATCACCGCTTGTAGCCACAAACTGAGTGACTCTGATGTGCACAAGCATTGATTATAGATTTATTTTTCTTCTGTTTTACTTTACATTCTGTTGCACTACAGTGGTGCACAGAAGGAAAGATGAAATGCTGACATGCATGTAGATCGCAGAACACTAGTAGGCTACATAAATCAATTCTGATTTATTGATTTATTTTTCGTTAAATCAGATTGCATTTTATTTTTTTGGTCGTTCATACTACTTAATACTGCAACCAAAATCAGACTTATGTGTGAACGATTTACCAGCCTGAAGTGCCCTGCATTTGCAGAAGAACGGGATAGACGTCACACAGAGCACCGTTTACAGGCGTAATAATGGACGCTGCTGTTTTTGAAAACACACGAGCTGCCAAATCATGTTGGAAAGCTGTTCAAAGTTTTGGGGAAGATGGAGATAAAAGCTGTGAAATTCTGGCAGAAATCTTGCTGCAGACTTGAGACCAGTGTGGAGGTTCACCTTTCAGCAGCACAATTACACAGGATGTTAGAATGTATTGGAATGGTCCAGTCAAAGTACCTTATCAGTCTTAATAGGCAGCTCAGAGACCGGATCAACTTTTAGCCACATAAAACCAGATAAATTAAGCGCTTTGTAAATGTAAAAAAATAAATAAAATAAAAATAGTTTGGCAAGAAACCACAGAAAAATAGTTTCCTTATTAAAGAATGACATGTCAATGTTTTAGCCTGCTGCGGTCCGGTTCCAGGTTCTCGACGTGACGGATCTCGCATGGTCCAAGGAAAACTCCTGCCTCATCCCACCGATGAATTCTGTAATAACCTTTGTTTGATACATACGGTAAATACTGAACTACCATTTAGATGTAGCCATCGTATTTAATTATTCGCCTAGATCTGCAAGCCTTTATTTAAATTTTGTTAGCTACCTCTTAGATACTTCTAGATAAATTCAGTTGCATGACTGTTGGTGAAAATTGGGGTAACGATGTCGATTTTCAAAAGATTTGCCATGCAATTTATTATCTCAAATACTAAGAAAATTTCTCTAGATCCCTAGATTGAGTGTTAAGAGAAGCTAAAGTCTAACTACCACATATAGTTTCCAATCAGTCCTTTGCGATTGTAGCCCAAAGGACTTGTGGTACATCCTCCAACAAGGACCAGTCTCAGGCAGAAATGCATTACAGTTGACGTCAACAAGGTAATTGTGTATCAGTAGTTAGCATGACATAGTTCTTGTCTTGCTCTAAATAGACACATATGAATTACATGCAACCCATAATATGACATAATTGGTCTGCGACCCCAACTGATGCTCCATTGACGCACTTCACTATCAGTCATGATTATCTGGACGCTGCTCTGAACAAATGCACCGGGAGAACCGTCGGCTCTGCGGCTGTGCCTGTGTGAGAGAGTCAGAACAGATCAGCAGACCAGGCTGCCTTGTCTGCTGCCATCCCCTCAGGTCTGTCCCAACTGGCTGTATTTCTCTAAAAACACTGGGTCACAGCTGATTTATTAATTTTTTCCCCAACATAGTTCCTTCCCTCTATACTGGCACTTAGAAAAGTAATCATATCCCTCTCATGTTGAAACCGTAAGGGGCCTTTTCCCAAACTGTTCCCACAGAGATGAAAGCATGAAGATGTCCAAAGTATCTTGCATCGAGAGATCCTTTCAGCTGGATCTAAGGGAACTAAGCTCAACTCCTGAACAACGGCTCCACAGCATAACCCCCTCTGCACCAAACGTTGCACTTGACACAAACCAAACATCTACCGTTCTTCTAGAAATTGACAAACTCTGAACTCCTCCGTTGGATTTCCAGACAGCCTGGCATGACTAATCACTCGCCTTGGTGATGCGAGGTTTGAAGTTGCTCAGACATAAAAACCCATTACACGAATTTCTCTATGCACAGCTAATCTAACGGCAACATGAAGTTTGGAGGTCTGGCGATTCTACAGAAAGTTGGCAACCTTCTGCACCTCAGCATTAGTTTTGCTTGGCCTACTCCGAATTGCTTCCACTTTTAATTTATCCATGACAAAACCATCGACTTGAACTGAATAGTATTCCCGTTGTAAATAAACAGTGGTTAGCATTTCTGATCAGCGATCTGTGTTGAAATTGAAGGATTTCCTTGATGGTCTGGGGACCCAGACCACAGCTTGATTTACTTCTACCCTGACGGTAGAAGAGATTGAAATTGTAATTTATTAAATTTAGATGAGACAGCAAATTTTGTCATCTGAAACGTGTGAAGTAAATCCGCACCGTTACTAAAATAAAGTCGCCATCTGGACCTTCATACCTCTTACTACGTTATGATGCACATTAACGATGCACAAACTGATCTTTGACCACAGGATTTATGAACCCCAGAAATGTGCAAAAAAAGGACCTTTGACTCCTCTTCCTCACACTGAACGCGTCTGTCGCCATGGCTCTACCCGACACCGACTCGCCATTGTCTAAAATGTTCCGATTTGTGAGGTTTTTGATTTATGTACAGTATTTTCTCTGCAACCTCATTTTCAACCTCTGTTATTCAGCCACACAGTGAGGATATATGACCCAATCAGTGCACTATATTGTCAAGCTTCCAGAGCCGAGGAAATGTAATTTCAACACTACGTTACTCCCAAGTAATTGCCATATATATTACCATGTCTTTTTTTTGTGTCTTTTTTCTGGAAGTGGCTGCTGTCACATTCATTCCACAAGAAACTTTTAAAAGTTTTATCACTGGAGAATAAGAGCTAAATTACCGTTCCACATGATGCATCACTGAGGTTTATTCCTTTACAGATAAGTATCTTTCGTCGGTTCGCACGCCTCAGGCATATTGCCTTTGTTTTTGAGTCGCCTTGATTCTCCGTTTTCAACCTGCAGTCATAAGTATTTGTTATGTTTGTCTCTGATATCATGAACTGAGCTTAGCTAGAGCCACAGACAGGAACAGCTTGATGACCTGATGACCTTCCCCTTATCACTGATTGGTTTCCACATGATCAATACTGTGTATGAAAGCCCTGCCATCAGTAGGGTTTTCACAAATCTTACGGTTAACATAACCTGGGAAATATTGACATTTTTAGGAGAAAAGGAATTATTTAAATTTCAGTTTTGTAGGTAAGTAGTTGTGGGAAGCCATTTTATATAAACTGTTTTTGTTCTTTTTTTCAATCTTATCGACAAAAGAGATTTTCCGCATGACGCTGATTGAAAGGTTACATATATAACCGAGATGTTGAACTGCGCGTTGCCCCTTTGACATCAACAGCAACTTGAAGTTTCTTGTGATAGTTGAGGATGAGGCTCTTCATTTTTCCAGTAAATCCTCCCATTCTTGGCAAAAAGCCTCCAGTTCCTGAAACTTCTTGGGTTGTTTTGAACAAACTGCCCTTTTGAGATGAAAGTGGCTCAATGATACTGAGTTCAGAAAACCTCAGTGTTGTTTTGCCAATGACAAGTTGGCCCTGTGTTTTGAATTATTGCTATCTTTTATCAGGTTGACGAAAGCTAATTTTCCTCCAGTGTTTTGTGATGACTTTCTATTTCCATCTTACCATCGATTTTGACCAAGTTCCTTGTGTCTGTGTCACTCACACACCCTAACGTAATTATTGAGCCACCTTCATGTTTTACAGTAGGAATAGTTGTACCTTTATGATAGGGTTTTGTCATCCTTAAGCATCTTAAACAGCTACAGAATCCTATTTTTAGAGAATTCTTACTTTGGGTTCTTTTTTTGCATTCTGTCATGTGAACAAACATTTGTTCTTAATCGTTTACAAAGGTACAGCTCGCTGGTCTCCGTGTGAACAGGGCCGCTGAAGCCTTGGACGTTTCCTCGCTAACAACTTGTGAGTGTGTTCGCAAGGAAGATTAGAAGTGTTCGTCGACAAAAGATGGCTTAATCCAAGACATGGTGTGAATCATGGTCTTAACAGTCCATATATTAAGCTGTTAACTGCAAGTATTCATTTTATCTACAGTAGGAGTTGATAAGCGCTGTGTTAGCAACAGGAGTTGTAGCCAAAGTACAGACATGACACGCCAATGAGCAAGATTTTAACAGCACCTCAGTCTTTGCATTTACATTTCGACAGTTTTCAGCTGCTCTTTGCTTCCATGAGAGAAGACTTGCTCTGGGAAAAACAGATCTTGTTTTTTGGTTTTTAAAATTCTGTGGACAACACCTCATCCCCTCCAGAATAGTGGAATACTTCCCCAATAGTAAACCATGGATCACCAGTGACCTAGGAAAACTCTCCAGAAGAGAAACCGCATAATTGAAGATACGGAGTCAAGATTATATTGTATTTGGCATCATTTGATCTACTGTGTTATGCCATAAACTACAGTTTTATAGGTGGTGGGCTCCACAATTTCATGATGAAAATGAGGCTTTTTGGAAGATGAAAAGATGGTTTTTGACCAAAGGATCGCCACAGGGGACGGTCACCATTCACTTTTCACTTTGTAGATACCAGGTTCATAGTACAAGTTAAAGGCCTGGATGACTCTGCAGTTGTGGCTTGTGTTTGAGATGGACAACAGACCTTACAAAGGGAGCCACTTTGTGGCCTGGCGTCAGACTAAAAGTCTTACGTTAAGCGTGAACAAAAGGATATAGATTTCATAAGAAAGAGGAATATATCAAATACTATTTCCATCATGTTAGAAGTTGTAGTGGTGATGGAGGAATGTAAGTATCAGGCCGAACTGGAGAGGCAACAGTGAAGCTGTGTGCATAAAGTCATAGAGTAGAATATTTGGTCCTTCAGTATTTATATTTCAAAAAAACAGAACAAATCTCATTGATTTTATCCCAAACTAATGGAGTGAGAGTCATTATTAGGACTAGAGTGGCCTCAGTCAAAAAACACATTTTTGTAACAAAATGTAACAAAGTCAGATTTTGTTGTGCAGCTGCAATTGAAACAAAAAGATCAGTTTAGACATTAATGTGAAAACATTTATACCTAAAAACAAGCCAAAAACATAATTAGTGTGCCTTATTCCTTGCAAACGATCTTCCATGAACTGCTGCATAATTAATAAAGGCCTCTACTTGTAAAAGAAGTTTAATGCGCGACATCCGGCCCCGTGCTGGCACCTCTGGCGCTCTGCTCCTCCATTTTCTCCCCTGTGTTTGGCTTCAGTGCACTTGGTTTAAACAAAGATCCCCATTAGTGTCAGAGATGCTGTTTGATGCCCCCTTAACTAAGTGGGACAGTTAAACAGAAGCAAAGGCTCAGTGTATTCCCCCGTCTCTCCAGAGTACAAGCGGTATTTACTGGTGCTTGCATGGCTGCATTATGATTTTTTTATTTTTTTTTTAAATAGTTGGTAGTTCTAGGAATGGTAAACCTTTAATCGTAGGTTTTTTGAGTGATCATTTGCTTCTGTGGATCAGTTTTCCTGGACAGCAGTGAGTCCAGTTATACAGGCAGCTCCCTCAGGAACTTGTCTTGATTGGTTAGGGGCTGACGGGGTGGGAGAGGCGCTCCGTCTGCTCCCAGCTGAGCCGAGTCCATAGGGAGTACAGCCTTCACAGCCTCTTCCTCATGGAAAGATGAGGTCTTCATCACCGATAACCCTCCTGCTCTGCAAGCAGCAACTTTCAGATGTCCTTCAAACACTCCCTCTATGGATTTTTGGATCCAGAAGACATTTTTAATACTTAAAGCTGGGTTGAGTGAGCGCCACACTATGAAGTTGTAGATGATCAGCCTCCGACCAAAACCCCCACCGGTTCTTGAAAGGATTTTACGCAAAAGAACAAGCGAGTTCAACCACTCCTTGACCTTCGAGTGTACCTGGAGGAAGTTGGAATGAGCAGGGGGCCCTGAGGAGCCGCCGGAGGAGGCATGAGGCGTGGGATCAGCGAAGAGAGCGCGAATCAGCTGCTTTCCATGTGAACGTCCAGCACCATGCCAAACCTGCTGGCAGCCCAGCACAAGAGGATCAAACTCCTGCTTCCTCTACTTCTAATGGTCGTCAGCGAGCAGGTAGTGTGCCAGCGAGGCGTTTAAAACTGGATTATGACACATAAAACACCAAAGAATCATCTTCAACTCCTTTTGTTAACTCTGTTGGTTCTTTTCAAAAGATAGAATACATTTTTTTAGGTGAAAGAGCTCCCTTTATACTGTACATTGATGAGTATGTTTGATCTCCTTTTGGAATATCGGAATAAAAATGGATAGATTATAGAGAGAGAGATAATAGGTCTTGTTTTTTTCCTACTTTCCGAATGGTTTTGGATCAGATTGCTCTCTATCAATCAGCTCACACATGAACTTTCTTGCAGAACAGAAATCGGAGTGAGCCTCAGTGTTTGAGGTTTAGATGTTGTGATTGCTCTAACCTCACAAAAAAAAAACCTTTAAATCAGGACTGCCTGGTCATAATATGAGAGGAACTTTGATTTTTAACCAAACCAGGTCAAACACAACGAGCCAGAGTTGTAATGAATCTCATTTACACAAATATAATGGGGGGCAGGGGGGAATGTTGGCAGTCATCTTTAAGTGAGATCATTTGGTAAATGGTCTGAGTGTTGGTCTCAGTTTTCCCTTTGCCACTGAAATCCATCCTGATCAAACACTCCCACCTAGTGGACCAATTTAGATACTGCAGAATCAATTTATATGACGCAAATCAACAAAAACACAGAAATATCCATAAGGACAAAAACACGTTTTTATCATCTGCTGGGAATTAATAACACCTATTTATTTGAAGATGGCTGCAGATTTTTTAATGCACTTTTTATGTTTATGTAAAATAATATACACCTGTAAGGACTTATGTCCAGGTTTTGATACAAAAATCTACTGTAAAAACCCATCATTTTATGTTTTGAGTGTTTTTCCACCAAAATGTAACCTTTACTGATGCCAGAAAGAAATATCTAATAAAAAATAAATAAATAAAATATTAATACAAAACATATATATATATCAATTTGAACATTTATTTCATAACCATTTGCTAAATATTCAGTAGCATCAACACTTTACAGTAACAGTAATCATAAATATAAAAGTGTATATAAAGAAGGTTTTAAATGAGTTTGCTGTTTGGTTGTTGCCTGTAGATAACATATTACACCTTTACAAGACAACCCACTGGAATTAATGACTTGTTCTTTCATGTTTTATATATTGCTTTGATATTCACAAGTAAATGAAGATAAATTAGATGTTGGCTGCAGTAAGGTTTCAGCCTTTAATACTAGACCTTGCCCTTATGGGTTCAATAACGTGAGACGGAGCTTAATTGTGTTTCATTTCCGCACTTAAAGAATAAATTAAGTTCCATTCCATACCTCTGTAAAAAAGAAGGTATAATTCTCCAAGCATCAATCTTACACTGTACCAGAGACACCCGTCTCTTATCCTTCACCCCGACTGTCATCATCCTCGTCCTGTTTGTCGTTCTCATCGGTCTCCCTTTCTCCTGGCAATTATTCTTGCCGCTCATAATCCTCATCAATTCCTGACTCATTCCGGCTACTCCTCTGTTTCCTAAAAGTGTGTGGAATGAGGCCGAATCTGTTCTGGGAATCAAATATCAAGATTTCTCACAAGACGATAAAATGAATATATTTATTTTTTTCATCGTTGCCACATGAAAATTACTTTTTGTCTTTGTTGCCTCAGAGAAAAATCTTGTTATAAAACTAGTATATAATCATCAAAAGAACAACAATAACAACAAAAAAATCTCAATTGAGGATTTATTCATATGTTAGTGTTAGTATATTTTATCCAGACAGAAAAGGACCAGAAAGTTTTGTCTTCATTTATGTTACTAAAGACAACATTTGTTAAAATTAGTTTGTTTATGGCTTGGGCAAAGTTGGTAACTTATCAATATTTATTGGCTTTAAATTAAAAACTGAACATGCTGAATAAAGACTTGATAAATTTAGAGTTTTTATTAACCTATTACATGTATTATTGATTATATTTTTGCCTCTTTACAATTCAGGTAAGCATAGTAAATCAAGCTGGTTTTAGCTGGTTAAAAAGTCAGACCATCTGCTTTTGGTAGAGGTCAGCTACTTAACTGGCACCTTATTCACTGTAAGTGATTATCGGTTCCTTTTATTTTCTTACTTCCCACCAGGGATTCTGATTAGTTTTATGTAAGTCAGTAAGAAATTTGTTATTTCAGATGCAAATTTGAAATAATTTGCATCTGAATATAAAATATAAAATGTCGGATCAATCAATATATTCCTCCTGGTATCCTGAGATCAAACATCGCCAGTCGTATTTACTGAACTATGCACCTTCAATACCTAATTTATGTAAGTGCTGCTTAATTGTCCAGGCAACAACTGAACTGCAACATTAGCTAATCTCCTCCTGCAACATGCAGACGCTCTATCTGCGCTGACGAAGAACAGCAGGTAAATATTTGACCATTTGAGAACATAAGCTGTTTAGGATGGTCTGAGATGATCAGTCCATCATACAATTTGGAAAAAATTAAAAAATGAATCAGAATTAATGTCGTGACATAGTGGGGAACTACACATTTTATACGCTTATTTGTGTATAAAATGGTTCCCAATTATAATCAACAGCCACACTTCGTATTCGCTTATCAGGGTTTTGAGTTTCATTTCTACGCGTTTAGAACCATTTAAGACATTTTCAAAAGTGTCACAATAAAAACTCCCAATTGCCTTCATGGAAAACAAAAACCTTTCCACAAAAAGCTTCCAGCCATATTTCTATCCTTTCTAATTAATCATTATCACTGTCAATGCTTTCAAGAAAAATGAAAACTCCTGTCATGAGTGCATATTATTGTTACCTCAGGAAATTGAAAATAAAGGCACATTTATTTTATCCAATTCCTCTTAAAAATAAGTTATTTTCCATTAAAACATTGAGAAACCCAACTTTTCTCTCCTTTTGCTGTGGCTCTGCAGAAAGCGACAGCTTCGTTGCTCGAAAGCCTCATTTCTAAACGTACGGAGTACTGGGAAAACTGCAACAGCACCCTGACGTCTGCTCCTTTTCCAGCAAATGGTGAGCAAATGGTGGTGATTTATGCAGCCCAAACGGAGTTCCTAAACATAATGTTCCTTTTCTTTTTTTAGGCAACTACTGTAAAGGAAGTTTCGACATGTTTGTGTGCTGGCCCCATTCGTCTCCGGGGAATGTGTCTGTCCCCTGTCCTCCCTTCTTACCATGGATCACACAGGGTAACGTGTTTAACGTCTAATCTCATCTGTGAAGATAAATCTGTTAGTCTGAGTTCCCATGCTTCCTTTCGCCATTGATTCGTTTTGAACGGGTGTCGCCGTTTATCACCACGTTTTCTCCTCTCAGGGAGCAAGGGTCGCCAGTGCAAATGGATGTTTGAAACTGCATGAAATATTAAATCCAATTCTGCGTTTGCATTAGGTTGGCTCACGTTCAGGGTTTCCTACACCTAAAATTTATTACGCTTAAATGTTAACACTGAAAAAAGTGGTCTGCACTCTATTTCCAACTCCTTTGGTTTTCGGTTACCTGATACAACTGTAGTGAAAGTGTTTTGCCCGTCATCGATCTGTTGTGTCAAAATGACGTTGACCGTTTTTGTTGCGCTTCCTCTCTCGTTGCTTCAGACAGCAACAGGAGGGCGTATCGGGAATGCTTGGAGAACGGCAGCTGGAGAAAGATGGCGAACTCCTCAGATCCCTGGCGAGATGATGCTGAATGTAAGGAGGACCAGTACTTTAAAGACAAGGTAGTGGGATTTTTCTTTGCTTTAAGAACCGTTACTCTTTCAAATTTCACTTTGTCTTTACAAATGACTCTACAATCCCATTTCATGACAATTAAATTATTGTTAGAGAGTTAAATCTCTTGTATTTTGCATCTAGGAGGACGAATTGCTGCGCCATTCCGCCCTCCGGCTCATCTCTGTTATTGGCTATTCCCTGTCGCTGTTCTCCCTCACTCTTGCGACTCTCCTCATGGGCATGCTGAGGTCAGTAGATGTTGGAGGGTGGCTCCGGTGGCCATTAAGATAAAGTTAGCATTTTCATTGGACAAGTCAGTACTTTAGCTCAACGTTGAAGGTTTGGAAGACAGCGGACTTCGGTTAGAGGTTATAGAAACACCAGCCATCTTTCCCACCACAGTCATTTTAAAGGGAAAAGGATTTTGGCCGTTCAAAGAAGCGTGCTCATGTATGGAAGTTGTAATTTTCATCTGTGTTTTAGCGGGGCCATGCTGCACACTCACTCGCTTCAAACATATGGAGAGCTACGGCATCGAGTGATTAACAAGACCATTGAGCTGATCAGTCATCACTAACAACATTAAGAAACCACAGACAGTCTTACCTGTAGCTCCATTATTTCCATTTCCTCCTACGTTATGCCCTGGTTAATGCTGTTAAAGTTGCTCAGGAGGTAACGATCAATGCTCCCGTATCTGCTTACCAGGAAGCTGCACTGCACCAGAAACTACATCCACATGAACCTGTTTGTGTCATTCATCCTTCGGGCGGCTGCAGTCATTTCGAAGGAAATCATCTTCCATCTCATGTACTCCAACCTGCCCAAGGACGACCCCGGCTGGAACTCCTACTCTAGCTCTGCGGTACTCTCAGCGCTGCCTTGTCTTTCATGTATAAGCAGGTTTAACTTCAACAACTTTTGCCTCATCCGTCCAAAGCGTACCACTTCAGCTCGATCTTCTCCCTCAACAGATAGTGCTCCTGTGCAAGTTCTCCAAAGTGTGCCTGGAGTACTTTGTGGCGTGCAATTACTTCTGGCTCTTGGTGGAGGCCATTTTCCTTCACACGCTGCTCTTCACTGCGGTGCTGACTAAGAGGTGCCTGTTGAAGAAATACATTCTGCTTGGATGGGGTAAGTCGTTAAGCGGAAGCAAGGCTTTCAAAATGTCTGTCTATAGTTGTGCAATTACTATGTACAATTGGTATCATTGGGCTCCTTAAATCACCATAAATTGTGCGTTGTTGGAAGGTCCATTGGTTGAATACCCAAAGAGCCTTCCTGAATTTACACCCTGTTAGCCTGGAAGAACTCATGATGACGAGTGCCTTAAAGACAGTTTCTTAAAGGCACTCTTTAAAGGATTGCATTACTGAATACAATCATTTAAAAGTAAAAACACAACGAAAAACAAAGATATTTGCACTGTAACAGAATCAACATCGTATCTAAAGCCTCTGAGATCCAACTGTAAGCTTTCTCTGTCATGTATAAATGGTTGTGTTTTTCAAAAATAATAAAAATAATAATAAAGAGTCTAAGAAATAATAGTTTTAAAATGCTGATGTACTCTGGGAAAACAGCATATCTTGCTTCTACCATGTTCCAGGGACTCCCATCCTGTTCGTGACGCCGTGGACCGTGGTTAAGATTCTGTATGAGGACACGGGGTGAGTGCTGGAATGCATGGAGTTCAAGTTTCTCCTTGAACCGATTAACGTGCGTGCCGTTCACACTCAGACCTTCTTTCACTCTCAAGGTGCTGGTCAATCATGAACAGATGGTTCTGGTGGATAATAAGAGGCCCGATTACTCTATCAGTGCTGGTAAGGGATGTTCCTCAGGCCACTCTGTGGTCAAGTTGACTTCAGAAACTGGTATCAACTGTTTGACTGAACAATGCATTGCTCAATCTGGATGGTTGCTATAAAGAAGAATCATGTGACAATGTGGTGATGCAGCTGTAGTCACCGGCATATTTGATACTTACTATTTCATTGCTAATAAAGGCATCTTACTTGTTATGTTTGATGTTATTGGTCATCTTACACTCTAGTCCAATGCGATGCGTTAAAATGTACCATTAATATGTTTTTGCAGGTCATTTTCTTCATATTCATCAAAATTCTGATGCTGTTGTTGTCGAAGCTGAAAGCCGATCAGGTGAAATTCACCGACTACAGATACAGGTACTCAAGCTGCTGAAGCAAACTCTCGGACAACAAGTTTGACGTTGACATTTAGCTCCAACATTTGTAGGCTCCTGATTTAAATATGCTGGTAAAATGTTAATCCAACATCACGAATTTAAATGTCACACCCATAAATTGTGGGAGTAAATGTCACCAAAGGAACAAAACCAGTGTACATACGTCAGAAACTTCTTTCCTCTTTCGACTGCAGTATTTTCTGCCTAGCGAAATTATAATAAATCTGATTTGATCTGTTTGTACCCTGTAGTTTGGCCAGGGCAACGTTGGTGCTGATTCCCCTGCTGGGAATCCATGAAGTGGTCTTCACAATGCTGATAGATGAATGTATGGAGGGCAGCAGCCGCTATGCCCGGAACTTCATTAACCTCACCCTCAGTTCCTTCCAGGTGGTACAAAAACAATAATATTTGTACACAAGGTGTTCATTTTGCTTTTGTTCACCAACATCATCAGGCTCTAAAATTTGTTCCATGCGTTTTTCAGGGATTCTTGGTTGCTGTGCTGTACTGTTTTGCTAACGGAGAGGTATGTTTTGGTCACAGTATTGTTCTGTATGAGGAAGGAATAATTAGGTGGAGTGTAACAGTACATGTATCAATCTATGCCACCACAGTTTAGTGGATGCAATTGTATAGAGAAAATATAAGTAATCAGCAAATATTAAAAAAAAAAAAAAAATAGACAGAAGACCACATTTTCTGTCATTTTGGTGTGTTAAGGTTCCCACACTAAAGCTAATAATAACAATGACAGACATGAACTTAGAACCAACCAAACAGTTTGTAATCTACAGTCTGAAAACGGTTCTGGATAATGATCAGTGGTTTCAGTGGAGTGCAAGGGGTAGATATACAGGAAGCCAAATGCGTCATAATTCTCCCGGACATTTAAAATGTCTTGTTAGAGCTCTAGAAACTTTAAGCTTGTAGTTTACTTCTAATGTGAGAGGGAGGGCTACTCTCTATGGAAAAATGTCATTTGTGTAAGTGCACAGCTACAAAACCGTGTTCAAACTTACTACTGAGAAATCTCACTGCTTAAGTAATAAGATACAGAAAAAGACTCAAACTTGCAGCGAATACCATGGTGTAGTAATGTACCGACAGTTAACATGTTGCTATTTTCTTGTAGGTCCAAACCGAGCTGAAAAAACGCTGGCAACTGTTTTTGTTCACAAACCATTTCAAGATCCGGACCTGTTTTCGAGGAGCAAATCTCAAGCACCTTTGGAAGTGTACTCGGCGGCGGCACAGGAAGCGCTCTCGGCAGTTTGACTCCTATGGCGAAGGCGCCGCTTCGACAGCTCGCCCCCACCTCCTCCAGGTGGCTGTGCAAGGGGAAAATAGGCCTCTTGGACTCGGGCCACTTAAAGGCCAGGGACTTGAGGGCTACGACTCGGCAGGGCTCGACTTGCTTACCCGGAAGAGTCTTTCCAGTAGCGATGGTGAGATGACACTGGGGGAGACAATGGAGGAGATTTTGGAAGAGAGCCAGTTCTGAACCAACCGAATTGGGGTTCAGACAATGAATGTATTCTCCAAGTAGAATGAGCCAACTTCAGGGGATGGGAAAACGGTTTTAGAAATGCAGTTTGTTCTACCGAGACTTGTATTACTTGTACAAAAAAAAATAAATTCCGGTTTATGTGGCAAGGATTTAGTTGCCTATATCTCTCTCTGGGGGTTGTGATAAAGACTCTCACCCTAGCTTTAATCTTGTGCACAAAATGGTCATGTGATCCAGCCACAAAGACTTTTACTCACGAGCCACTCGAGCCAACCACCTACTCTGACACTTACCTTAAAGTAGCTGGAATTGCCAAACCAGCAACAGACATCCGCATCACTGGCTACGATGGAACGCTGCTCCAAACCCCAACCTCCATAGCATTTTTACCGCACACTCGGCTCTCCGACTACCTCCATAATCGGCTTTAAGGAGCAGCAGATCTCCAACGCTGCCATGCTCTTTTCCAAGGTCACACAGACACAGTATAAAAAGCATCTCAGCCTTGGCTCGTGAAAAGTGCTTTTGAATCCTTGTCGTTTTCTGCAAAAATACTGATTTCAACACAAGGAGTGAAGGCAATGAAAGCGGAACTTGGAACTTATGGCATGACTTCATGGTAATATGGAAGTCAGCCTGTCTGTGAAAAACGTGGTGTTCATTGGCTCCTAGTGATTCACTCAAAGCCTCATGCAGTGTCCACCCAAAACCAATCACTGCAAACTCTTCAACTCCTGCAGTCACCATCTTCTGTGAGTAGAAAGACTTGTAATTTTCCTTGTTTCCCCCTCAATTTTTGATAATGTGAAGATTATTCACATTTTCCTGTGAATTATTTTCACATTATAACTTACTTTATCTCCTATTTTCCGAAAGTATTTCATAGCCTCCTGTACTTTGGAACGTCGCTACCTTCTTTGGTACTTTTATGTCTTGTGTTAAAAAACAACCACAAGCCAAATTATTCTGCCTTCATATAATTTAAATGCAGAATTCTCCGTGAATTTAATCTGTGCGTTCTTGTGATAAAATGGACTCTAGACATTCCTTCAAATTGTGACTGTAATAGTCAACCGATGCAGAATGACAGTGTTTTTCTTTATAATCTCCAAACTACCAGGGTAGATTATTTTTAATGAAAAAAATGAAAACTTATTAGAAGTACCTCTGTAATAAGTTGCTGCTTCCTGATTTTTTTATTTTTATTTTTTATTTTCTTGTGCCAATATGTGGGTGTGTTTGCTCATTGTGAAACATGGGGTAGCGTGCAGGACAGTTTACTGAAAGAAGTCCTTATAGGTCCAGGAACAATTATTTTTGCCCTTTTAAGAGGGAATTATGGATGTACAAGAGGTAGTCAACATATTTAGCACTATGCAGATGTCAAGAAAATACCAGAATTTTAAGAGTTATTACTTAAATTGTGAAAAGTTTACTTTTTTAAATGTCCTATTTAAAAAGGGACATTTAAATACTGCAATATGGTTACAGTTCATAACCATATTGTTATGAACTGTAACAATATGGTTACAGTTCATAAACTGTAACCATATTGTTTATGAATATGGTTACAGTTCTCTTAAGTTCCACAGGAACCGTAAAGGGTTAGCTTAGTTTATTAATCAAGGTTCTTTGAAGTTAATTTCCCTTTTATTCCTTGTGAGCGCGTAGGAAACTGAAATGTATTCTAGCGATATAAATATTTTTATTTCGAGATAATTTAAATAGCTAAAATCTGCTTAAAAAGGAGGTGATATACATCTCACTAGCTTGTGGACTTATTGACATAACTTGAACAAGATAAGTCGACATGTCATTTTAATAAATGTAAGGGGATTACTCTATTTGGTTCATTTGTCGTCCTGGTGTTTTCTTACACTTAATCTACTCTGCAGGTGTCACAAAACACATTATATGATGCTGTATTTACATTTTTAGGGTTTTATTTGTTGCTATGTCTGCGATATACAGTATATATATAAAAAAGTTCCGTCATGTTTTCGTTGGCAAAAAAGAAACATCTTCAAAGAGCAATTTCATATATTTAGCCAAATATTATAATGTTAATGTCGATGTGTGTAAGCTTACACAACAAACTTTCCTATCTCTCACAAAAGATGTAGCAGTATTAATCTCTTTTTATACAGATTTTGGTGATTTATTGTGTAAGCTGTGATATGGCAGGCCAGTGAAATAGATCCAAATGTCACGTCATCTGGATTGAAGTGAACATATAAATACAATGTATTTGTTCTTTGAATGTGAATAATACTGGGTCTAAAGTATATGTAACAGGCTTTAACTTGCTTTGTATCCATGCGATGCTTCAGTGGTTACTGTACATACCGAACTATGAAATGTTTGTACATATGAACACCCTGTGATGTATGTGCACAAATAAAAACTGGTGAATTGTCATGAAGTACCGCGTTTTGTTTTTCCTTCTTATAAAATGTCAGTCTCTACATTTTTGTGGAAATAAAGAAAAACAACAAAAAAAAGTAAACTAAAGTTTTTGTTTTTTTTTGGCTTTTTGTTTTTAGTGAATTTCTGGCTGTGAACTGGGAAGTTCCCTGCAGTCTGTTTGTTCAGTTGTTCAGAGGAAAAACTGAACAAATTCACACTGCATGAAAAGTGGGATTTTCGACAGCTATTGACACCTAGCGCCGCCGTGCGATTAGAGACTGAGGACCTTTGGCAAGAGTTTTTTTTTGTCAGAATAGGAAATGGCGGTATCTGCGAAGAATTGACAAGAACGGTGTGTGTCTGTGTTGCCCTATCGCCCTCCTCCCTTTGGGCCTAGGTGAGGTTTTCATATTTAATAGAAGTTGCTGTGAGCCATGCAAATGCAAATCAACTATTATTCTGACTGTCGTTCCTGTTGCAGCTCACCCATTTTCCCTTCTATGCACCGCCCAGGTCTGTTGACCAGTTCCAGGACCCGACCAAAACCCCTCAGTGTTATTACGTTGACTTGAGAAATAATGAGATCTGTTTAAGTATAAAACAGGCATTAATGCCAAAAATAGACTTGCCTAATCTAGACTTTGTGGTTAAACATTCTCAGTATTTAATAACAAATACTGGAAGACTGGCTCAAAAAAGCCTGTATTCCCACATGTACTCCTTCAAATGGAGATGTAAATACATGTTGGTGTTGCAGTGCAATGGGCCAAACAGTTTAAGACATTTTGAGAAGTCTGTAGATATTGTTCTATTATGATCGGAGAAAGAGTATTCAAGCAATGTTCTATCTTATACATTAAAATATATCTTACAGGTGTGTTAGTTTTGGTTTAATTGATTATAAAAAAGCAAAATATACAGGATTATGTACAATAGACTTTTGTTGAACGTGGTCTTACTTTGACGTTCCACCAGGGGACAGCTCAAAGTAGAATTGAGTAAATAAACATCTGCACAATTAAAAACATTTTATCAATTAATTAGAATAAAAATAAAATATATTGTCACCTAATTTTTGAAAAGCACATCTACAATTTATTTTTTCTGTCAACTTCCTGTTCACCCTCCAGTCCAGTTGGTGGCAGTAACGCGCGTTTATAGTTGGTCGGCAACCACCATTAAGCTCCAGAAGAAAATCTGCACTGGCACTAAAGCCAGCGTGAATATCCGTGCGTTGAGTGAAATGGTGGGAACAGTAGTATTTTAGGGAGTTACTTTTTCAGTATCGTATTGACATGGTTGATACCGTAATATCAATACGATATTAGTATCGTTCGCCAATAAGGCCGAACTCACGGTGAGAAAGATTTTTATAAAAAGCGACTCGCCAGGTGCAGGTGCAGCACAAGCTTCGTGTTTGTTTCTTACAGAAAGCGGTCTGTCGTTTTCATAATACCAAAATAAATGTAGGGTGAGATTTCTTATTGTGTGTGTTTTTTTTTTATTTATTATATCTGATGTTGTGAACTCTTAAAAATACTTGCGTCTTCTTTTATTTATTTATTTTTTTCAGACGTGAAAAAAAAAGGCCCAGCCTTAACTACCAGGCCTCAAACCACAATAAAAAATAAAAAGGTCTCGAAAGAAAAAGTAAAACAAAGCCAACCCTATAAATACATTAGAGCTGTAAAACTGTTTTTCATCTCAAGGTCCTCTATCACCATCTAGAGGCCAGAGGAGTAAACTTCTGCATTCTGTTTTTTGCTTTAACGATTTCTTTTATATTCTGTTTTATGGTAATGTATATTTTAAATGTCAAAAACATTCTTATTTTTAACATATCAAAAGATATATATTTTTTTTTACGTTTTTGGAATAAGAAAGCCTGAAGGTGGCACCATAAAGTCCATAATCACTAATCCCAGACATTTTCCAGTGTCTCAGATTTTTGATCCGAACGCACCAGTTCTTTTGTTGCATTTGAAATATTTTTGTATCATATTTAAAGGAATATGAAACTGAAGGGACATTTATTTCTCCGCTGCTACATCATCTCACTTCTCAACGTTGCCAGGGCAAAAAGACAGCGTGGTTGACACAATGAAATATGAACAAGTTGACATAAAAAAACATTCCTTTTGTTTCTGCTATTAGGATAACATAAAGTTCAGTCCTGTTAGTGTCTTACAGCATTCTGGTAAGTTACAGTTGGAAGGATTTTTAAAAAAAAACAGATGGCTTTGAGATACTTGTTTAATCTAATAAAATGCAATAATATGATGCATTTTTTGGACAAGGATGAAAAGGGTAAAAAAAAATGCATGAATGAAAGGAGTAATTCTAAATCTGAGCGGAAACCATCTGGTGACTCTCATATGACGACTGTAGACCTTAAAGCGTGAAACGAGTGTGGAAATGTAGTTAGGAACGGGCTTTCTGGCACATCGAGCTAAAAAACCAGCAGCAGGAAAGGTTTGTTGTGAGCAAAGGTTGGTGACCGGAGCGGGTTCTTCTCTGGCCTTCGTGACCTCTCGGACAAAACGCCACCAACAATTAAACACGGGGTATAAAGACGACACAAACGGCCACCAACGGGCTGCGTTTTGAATAAATCTAGTTTTTCTTTTTGCTTGTTTGTCTTGGCTTCGCTCATTTAAACTGACAGAGAAGACCAGGTTAAAATATCACACAATGTGCAAAAAATAATAATAATAAAAAGATTTGCACCAAGATCTGTTTCAAATAAAGTAACCTCCATCATTTTCATATTACTTCACAATTATGCCACAGATAAGGTGTAACAAATCCACAAAGAAGGCATAAAGTGGAACATTTAACATTTCCATGGCACTGTGTCTGCGATTCAATGGCAAAATTATGTGATTCAAAGTCAAATGTAACATAAGAGGGAATAAACATAAGCTATGAAGTCAGAATTGTGAAATATGAAACCATGATCGTGAATTTCTGAGTTCAAAAGTTTCTGATTTATAATTTACTAAAAATATTCAGGTTTTAACTAAATATTTTTCTAATGTCACATTTAGAAAATAGTTATTACAGTGATAAGGTCAAAGCAATTTTCAAATTGAAGTTATGGTCATGACTTGGTAGATACTGAAAGACTTAATTATGTTTTTATCCTCATAATCAGGACTTTTTAGTTTCCCTTACGACACAGTATATCGGTTTGTTTTTCCTTTCGTGTGGTAGAAAATGTTCACTCCGCAGAAAAACCACGGAGGAAACATTTTGAACAAAGATTTCTTTACTGCTCGGTAACAGCCCGAATGCGGTTCGCTGTGCTTCGGCCACGTTCGGCTCCAGGTTTGACACTCACGCGGCCGTATTTACGCCCTGAAATGAGCCAATCACGGGCCGCCTGAGTCACGGCGGGGACAGCCGGCTGTAACTCCTCTCTGTTCGGCTTCAGCGGTGGTTCTCCATCCTCCACTTCTGCCAAACATGGCGGAATCCTCCGGAAGCGACAAGGCAGCGGAGCGCGTCGGATACATCACCCGAGTCCAGAGCTTCAGCGCCTGCCACCGGCTCCACAGGTACCCGAGCTACTGTCGCTGTGTCTGAGGGGATAGGACGGAGGAGGAGCCCACGGTGGACACGTAATGGAGGTTAAAGTCACAGAATAGAAAGGATTTGGATGAAACAAGACCGCTGGTTTAACCGAGAAGCGATAGAACACGCGGAAAATCTCGTGTAATTACACAGAAACTCGCGATGATTTGGCTGCGACCGCACAAGTAGGAATGTTTCAAAAAGCACAGTTTATATAAAATAGGGGCAAAAACATTTTAACTATGGTGGAGTTTATATTTTCACTACTTTAAAGAAAACGCAGGTAGGAACAAGTCATTTCTGAATTGTGTTCTTTCAGATAAACGTGCCAAGCTTTAAGATGCATTTAGGTGCAGTCAAGAGCGTCGTAAAATATAAACCCTCTTCAGGAAATTATTACAGAAACCCTTTGCCATTAAACAAATAAAATTTAAAGCAAATATGTTCATATTTATTTTTGCTAAATGTCTTTAATAACGTATTCAGCCACTTTATAATGACTTTTGTTATAGTTCACAACAGTTGAACTAATATTATATTTATAGGCTTATTGTATTAAAATAATTTAATGTTTACATGTATTAGTCATATAAATACATCTACATCAATTGTATCATTCCAATTTTTTTTCAAAATTGTATTTTGTTCAAAATAATAACTATTATTAGTCGTGTAAAATTACTATTATTGATTTCATTAGTATTATTTCATTTAAATGATCACCTTTAAACCTTTTTAAATTGGCTCCATTTTTTTTCATGAAGCACAGTTATAAATCATGTATAAATCTATTAAGTTGTAATATACGAAATGTTCTTAAATGCAACATACGTCAATAACCCCTTGCCACATTTTTTTCTTGTTTGACCTCCAGTAACAGGGTACAAAATCTCTAACCCCTTGCCAAAAAAACTTCAAAAACAAAACAAAAATAAAAATCTGACTCCGGGAGTTTTAATTCATATATTCTCTACAACCTCTTCTAGTCTTTACCTGAGTGACGAGGAGAATAAAGAAGTCTACGGAAAGTGCAACAATCCCTACGGTCATGGACACAACTACAAGGGTTTGTCCTGCTGCTACGTAAACCAAATATAGTCTCAAATAAAGCGTAGATCCTGTTCCTGTTTCTACCGATTCACCTGAGCGCTCTCATTTTACTCCACAGTGGAGGTGACTGTACGTGGAAAAGTGAGTATCGCACAAATACTTTTGGTAAAAGGTTGTAGTTCCACTGAAGGAACAACTACGCAATCACAACCCCTTCCCTAAAACCGTCGTTATATGTGACACGTGTTCACAGATTGATCCCGTCACCGGCATGGTCATGAATCTCACGGACCTGAAGAAGTGTATTGAGGTAAGGTCACTGTAAACACACCATCTTGAGCTAATGCTAAAGCAAACTTATGCATTTTACATATAAACGGCAACTATTTTTTCCAAAGGTAACGTTAAACAGTAAATCTGCATTTCTGTCTTCATAATTCACTTACGTTAAATCGCTTAATGTTATTGTGCTGCAGGAAAGCCTGTTGGATTAAACTATGACCAGCGTTACTCGCTAGATTTTGCCGCTAGCAAAACTCACATCTGATATAAAACTCAGTGGCTGAGATGCTAAAGCTAATGGCTAATGGTGTAAGACTTTGACTTACACTTATAACTTCAACTTTTTTTAACATGCAGAAGCCAAGATTGATAAAAGATCTTGATAAAAGACAACAAAACTTGTTTTGTTAGTAGTGGGACAATGCTAAGCTTTTAGAATTTGGTATTTGAATTGTTGGCACTTGACCTTTTTTGCCTGCCGCAAAGTCGAATCAGGACATAAAGCTTATCATCAGATGCAAATACTTTAAAATGTTATTACAGAACAGCTGTGCTAGAAATTTCCCATGAGTCCTCAGGAAACTTGTGGTCAGACTCTGGAACCTTGATTCATAAATAAAAAATTTACTTTAATCTGAAAAGAGATCTTTGGACCATCAAAATAAGGAGCTTCCATTCAGCTCTTAAATCTGATCCTTGTTCCTTGTAAGCTTTTTTCTAGTTCTACATTTTTTTTATTGTGTTTTTGCTGTCGTATGGACATCTGGCTGACACCGCCCTGTACATCCAACAGGAAGTCATCATGATTCCTCTGGACCACAAAAACCTGGATAAGGACGTTCCGTACTTTACCAGCGTTGTGAGGTCTGTAATCTTCCGTGATCATCTCTCTTGGCTGCAGATACGCACGTTTCACTAGACTTTTCTCCTCTCGTTCACCAGCACCACGGAAAACCTGGCCGTTTACATCTGGGACAACATGGCGAAGGCTCTTCCCGCCGGCCTGCTCTATGAGATCCGGATTCACGAGACGGATAAGAACATCGTAGTATACCGAGGAGAGTAAGCCACAGGAGCTTTAAGTCAGTTCTGATTCTGTTCCTCACCTAACGGGAGGCTCAAATCATGTCATCCTAAGTATGTTTGGCAAATTATGAAGGTTTTTCCATTTCCGTTTATCCTTAATTGTCATTGAATGACCAGAGTCGCACATTTGACCGCTGTTTGGACAGTGAGACAGCTTTATGTTTATTTTTAAAGTTTTATCTACCATTTTATGATAGTTGGTGCTATTGTGACACACTTTTATCCACTGCTGTTGTTTTTAAATGTGCTGTATAAATAAAGTCGACATTCAGTTGAGCTTTCTACCGTGTTTAGTGCCGAACACAGTGAGAGAAACCTCAGGACGGTGGTGGTCATTTCCTACTTTTCTAGTCTTGGTTGTCTCAAATAATGCCACTGGACATTATGTGACTCTAAAATTCCTGTTCTTTTTGTGTTTGAATGCATAAGAAATATCTAATAAATAAACAAGCGGCGCATCACAATGATTCGTTTGGACTTGCACCAAGAACAGTCAGTTGTGACATCATCGTCAGTTTCCGACTCCAGGTCTGATTTCCGAGCCAAATCGAGTTCAGCGTTAATTCAGGAAGAAGCAGTACAACTATTGACAAATTTTTATTTCTTAAACAGTTTTTAAAAATTTTTTTATTTCTAAAACAAATGTGACTTTATATGCCCATTCTGGAGTTTAAGCCCTTGTTGTATTTGATGCCTTTCTGTACAAATAAACATTAATGTGTTTACATTTTTGATAATCTACTTCCTTTACTCTTGCAAATTAAGTTGAAGCAGACATTAAAAAGTACATTAATCAAAAATGTACTGAAGTTGAACTTTTATGTAGTTATTTCAATAGTATTTTACTGGATAATACTTCCAAATACTATGATCAATAAATCCCACAAGGATGTTTTTTTCTTGTAAAAAATGTAAACATAAAAAATGCTTAATGTTTCTTTTTTCCACTTCTTGAGGAGTAAACACTGGCATATATTAACCATACATCATAATATGTGTTGGCAGAACTTTTGAAATTAAGAGTTATTTATTCATCTATTTGACTAACAACGACCAGTTGAAGTGTTAGTTTATAAATATACAGATTTTCTATTTTTACTCCATTTGATTGAAGATTTCTCTTGGTCCTGTTGATGGGTCAAAGTGCAAAGGATGACGGGAGAAGGGATGGACTGCACTGTGTAAATAAAGCTAGCTTGATTAATAATACCCCTCAGCCTAATGCATGTATTTAATTTTTTTATGGGGCGTTTTTTCCACATGAAGGATCTTTATAGGCCCAGGCAGTTGATTATCTTTACCTGAAAAGTTAACGTGAACTGTGCTGAGACTTTTTAACCTTTAGGGGGCGCCAAATCATTTCAGAGAAGCACGACTTTGCTGTCAGTAAGGGAAAAACCAAATGAGATTTGTAATGCAAGGAGATTTTAACTATCAGAAAAAGCAAAACTGCATCGTTAATATTTCTGTTTCTCATCAAACGTCCCAGCGGGCTCCACATAAATTCCGTCGTGCGGAAACGTTTCCCTGTGATATTACGCTGCATTAGGCGTTTAGTAATTTTTCTGCATTAACGGGAGGGAATCATCCATCACACTGACACAAAATAACACACGCCATGCCATTTTTTACAATTCATCACACAGCGTTCAGTGAAGAATGTCATCTCGGTGGAGTTGGAAGAGCTACAATGACAAATCACAGTGTTAATACAGGTGGAGGGTTACTCGGCAGTGGTTATTGAGCTTTTCTATCATGTCAAATGTTTGTTTTTCTTTCTTTCTCCCCCAAATTGTGTCAAAATCCTTCTGCGTCCTTTCCCCCCTATTTATATTATTATAGGGAACTCACAGACAACTTTTGTGAAGTACAACAGAAGATCAGGAGGAACCATTTCTAATCTTTTGACAAATATCACGTGATATTTATCTTGTAAAGTTCAACGTGGGTTAGGGTTAGGATTAGTGTACACACTGCTTTTGTGTACACTTATTGACAGTCCTTTAAGAAGTATCTTGAAGTGTGTGTTGAAGTGGTTAAATTAACAGTAAAAGATATTTGTATTTTAAATATCTTTTCGCTGCGTCTCAATTAGGCAGCAGATTCAGGACTAGTTGTTTAAGCACTGGGTGAAAACCCTGCCAGGAAGTGACCCGGTGGGGTTCACTTCCTGTTTTATGGCAGCTGAAACATCGTCAATACAATTTCAGAGAAAATGATTTGTAATTTGACGTTGCTGGGATCAACCATTACAGTTTTGAAGCCATTTCAACATCCTGCAAAGCAAGTTCAGACAGTAAAATATATTTATATTTTTATTCCACCCTATGTTTCATTGCACCCTGGGAAATATGGATTTTTTTTTTGTTGCTTTTTTTTAAGTAGATTCTCATGCCAAGTCTTCCCAAATGAAAAAAATATATGCTTTAGTTTTCAAATATACTTACATTTGTGGAAATACTAAGTATTAAGTTTACTGCCTATAAATATATACAAAGTATAGTAAAAGCATTCTTGTACCAACTTTGACATTATAACTTTAAACATACTTAAATATAATTATACCAAAATACACTTTTAAGAAATATATTAAATGGAAGTACACTTTAAGTGAACAAAATATGTATTTGCTCAAGTGTAAATATACACTTACTCAAAAGAAACATATATTTTAAAACATATATTTTAAAATATGTGCTCAAAATCGAATTTTTTAAAATTCACTTAACACTTACTTTAAATGATTAATTTCAGTATATTTTAAGTGTATACTTTAGGCTAATAAAGTATGTCATTTTTGGTGCCTTAATAATCTTTTACTATTTTTGTTAAAATGTCAAAGAATAAAAAAAAAAACAAAACTGTCCTTACAGTGAAACTTGATGGAATGTTGTTTAACAAAGTAAATAATGTGTTCATACCTCAAAATATCAAACATTGACAGTTTAGTGACAGTGATTCTACAACAAAAACAATATTTGTCCTGAACACTAAATGTAGCAGATATGTTCAGTTTTACATCTCTCCGAATATGATCTGTTGTTTTCAGTTTTTTAACTAAAACACAGAAGCTGTTTTTACCCAATACATGTATGATGTATGCCCCGTCATACATCTCACATCAGATGTATCACGTAAGATCCATTATTGAACGGCATTAGCTCCAGGTCACACTCCAGACCAGATGGTGGCGGTATTGCACACTTTCAGTTTGTCTGAAAAGCGCCATAAGAAGAAGAAAAGCCATGAACTCGGAGAAGATAACAGACGCTGTTCAAATTCGCCATTTTTACTGGCATAATATTGAATTAAAAGTAGAGACGGCCTTGATTTTTTTTTTTTATAACAAACTTTATTTACGAGACGGCCTTGATAGTTTTGGTAAATTCAAGCTGGTGACGTCCTAGTCCGAGTTAGACGACAACATAAAAGGACGAAGGCTGCTAACGTGTTGCTAGCTGGTGGTAAGTTTGCTTCCAAATGCTAATTATCTTCGTTTAATTATAAAGAGTGCAGTAAATATATAATTATAATGAAATTGTGTAATTTTTAAAAATATAATCACATAGAAATGATCACTTAGGAAAAATATATCTGTTCCATTTTGGGGTCCCTTTAACGGCCCCGGGGCCCAAAGCACCCGGTTTACTTTGCTAATGCCTTGAGCCGACCCTGCAAAGCCCACTTCTTGTTTTCAGCTGTTCTTATAATTGTCAAGATTGAGCTGCCAGCTCAAACCTTTAATTAATCAAATTCCATAAACATGCGTCACGCTCAGGCAGACAAGCCGGAGCAAGACGGCGTCAGAACAGCTTCCTGACTGAAATGCCCCTTTTCTCGGTTCTTTATCTCCTGTTTAGATTCCAGAACCGTCGAGCTGATCCCAGGTCGGCGAGGAATCCAGCCAGAGTCTTCTTACAGCGGTGGGTTGATACGCAACAAATCACAGTGTTAATTATATACTGGCAGAAACACGATGGATGACTACTATCAACAAATAAAAGCCATTCATTATCTTGTTGCCTCATGGAAAAAGATTTTTCTTGACGTCCTTTTATGAGCCAGAATTATTAGTTTAATGATTATTTGCCTCCATCCCTCAGCACAAGCAGTTTGCTTTTCAGTTTCATCTATTTGGTTTCAGATTACATCCACTGACGGTCCATGTGTGCAGTATGTTGATTCCAATTGATAGTGGTTTTCTTCTCTGAAAGACTGGACTGCAAAACATAAGACCCACAAAGACGGATCCATTCCTGTTAAATCTGGAATGCTCTCATAAAAGCAAATGACCTGTGCAGAAGAAATCCCAGACTGATATGATGAGTGTATTTTTTTCTCTTTGAGGTCATCAGTTGTTGGGAAACTGGTGTTATCTTCAGATGGGAGGCTGTAGGAATTGTACCTTTTCCAAATAATAATACTTCAAGGGTCTCAGCTTTTTTACTGCATTTGACATTTTAAATATTTACCTATTGGCCCAAAAAATAATCGTTTTTAAATTTTTTTAGCTAAAATTCAAACCAGATAAGTACTATATCAGAGAGTCCAAACAGCTCTCCAAATGTTGCACTGAGTTCAAACAGAACTAACAAAAAATTAGGTGACGAATTATGACCTTTTCCAGGAATGGTAGAATATGACGATATTTGACTCAAACTGCAGCACATTTCCCTTGTGCATGAAACTCTGCACAACCTAACTTGCGCACAACTTAGCGCTCCAGGCAGCATCAGCCTCTGCGATCTGATCCCATCAGAAAATAAGCCTGTGAAAAGTTTCCACTGTCTGCCTCATTAAAACCTTCAGCGTCCTCAAGACGAAACAAGATCAATAACCCCCTCCCGTCGCTTTTTTCCCTCCCCGTCTTTTCCAAGGCAAACACATCACTGTGAAGGGTTTTTTTCTCCAATCCTCCCTGCAGCCAGGGGATGCCAGCCACAGATGTTTAGCGAAGAGATGAGTGACAGATGTATTGGCACATCAAGCGAGACAAGCAGATAAATTAGGCCCAGTGGGAGGGATTATACCCTCCTTATTTGATGTAACCTTTGTAAGACCTGCTAATCCCCGTGAATAACAACTGCTCAGAGAGTTCGACGAAAACACAGATTTGCAAACAGATTTTTCATACTTTTTGATCGCGTACAGTTTCTCTCTTCGAAGAAGTTTAAAAAGTCCACCAAACGAGATCTGATTGCCCTTCACGCTTGTTGCTTCCAGAAATCCCTTAAATAGTCTTCGACTTGAAGCAGGTTAAAAAATGTCAACATTGTGTTCGGATCCGAAGAAACTGAAGGACAGACAAAACAAAGCCCGGAAATGGTTACGAAGTCATGGCCTTCGGGACTCCAGCAAATATTTAATCTACAAATAAATGATGGGAGGAAGCCAGGGTGAACATGCAAACTTCATGTTTGACTCTAGTCCCCTGATGTTGTCTGGCTGCAGTGTTCATAATTCAAAAATAATCAGTCTTGGCAAAGATGGCATTTGTGGAAGAGGTCCAAGGAAACAAAAGCACAGCTTTATCAAAAGGGATACAAAAGGCCATTCTCATTTTCAGCATCTCAATGATTGAAGACTTTTGAGAATATATTCTGTGGAGTGACAAAAAAAAAGTTGAGTTTTTCAGAAGAAGTCCGTCCTATGAAATGTAATCTGGTGTAAAACTAAGAACAGTTCAGCCAAGCGTACCAGAGACCGCTCCAAAAGCAGGACGTGGACTACAATGCCTTCTGGGTGAATACAACCACAACTAGGCCTGTCACAATAATCAATAAATCAATTGTGTAATCGCATGATAAATTAAAACAAACTCAACAATTTCCATTGCCATGATTTATCGGGTTTTCTTTCTTTCTAACAAAACTGGATGATAAACGTTTTCAGTTTGGTGCTTTGGTCTCACCTAGCTCATTTTTAAGGATAATTTTGTCTACAAAGACTACATTTTGTGAAGAAGGAAGTTGCGCTCAGTGTCTCCTTCAGAGGTTTACGTGTCACTTCCTGGAGTGGTTCTTGGTGCAGCGCCCCCACAGGCAAGGAGGGGAACAGGTTTTTCACGCCGTGCAGTGTGAAAGTTACCCATACCAGCTGAAAATGTAACAAATGTTGCATGTTTGCTCTCCGATTGAGCCGAGTCAACCAAACTATCGAGTGTAAAATTCTGTTTTTCCCAGCGACTCTCACAGAAACACACTTGGACGAACCAGCGGTGTCTGTAGAGGAATGCGTTGCTCAGAAAAAGATAACAAAGACACTAACTTTATGTTTCAGTTTTCTCAGGGGAGAAGAAACACATTATTGCGGTGGAGGCTGACAATCTTGTCTTCGTGTGTTTCCCTGCTGTCACAAGGTGCTTTGGCTTCACGCAGGGAGACAGGAAGAGATGTCCCTGCATCTGTGTGTGTGTATGGAGGGAGTTGTGCATGGGGGGGTTGACACCTCCCTCCATCTCCATTCCTTCCACACACCCTCCCTCTCAGGGTCAGGTAGCAGGCACGGCGCACCCCCCTCACTCTCACACACACACACACACACTCCCACTGACTTGACAGAGCCTCCAGGGAGCACACACGTGCTCCACTCCCTCCCCGGACCGGGCTCGGGCGAAGACAGCATGGGAGGTTGCGAGCCGTGAGGATGGAAAAGAGAGTGTGTGTGATCCAGACCGACTTCCACCAGTACAGACCCACCATCGGCCTCCACGGCAGACCCCTGGCACATGTAAGGAACCTGCTATTACTCCTCTGACGGTGTGCTCTTTTGGCTTTTGTCTTCCTGTAATCTTCTCGATCTATTCATCATCTCTTTTTTTTTCGGCTCACTGTTTAATTTTTGCCTCTGTCAGACTTTGTTTTCACTGATCTCTAAAAGCCTGTTGAACGAGCGGCTCCTCCTCTCAGGATGCCCCACGCCTTCGCAGAATTGGGTTTCTCTCATCAGCAGGGGGCGATAGAGTGTGTGAGGTTAATTCTTAAGGGTTTTTCATTTCTAGATTATAGTAAATCCCTCATTGTAAATCCATTTTAAGCCATTTCTAATGTCTCTTCTGCTTTTCTGTTGTTTCTCTTTTTCACACACACACACACACACACACACTCACGCACACGTGCGACACACAAACCGCATAGGAATGCAAACATTAGCAGCATGAGGGGCCCTGAAGGCAGTACCTTTGCATATTGGATTAACTGGAAACCAGATTTGAGGTCCCTCTGACCTTGAAACAGGTTGTCGAGTTTTTCAATACCAACATTTTTGTGCGTTTTGCTGACGGACACGTCTGATGCGCGTAATTGATGACCCCAACATTTTTTTCTGACTTTCATGAGGCAGAAGCAACTCATAAGACAACTAATCCTGGCAGTAAGCCACGATGACTTTCCTAACCCCTATCCAAGTTAAGCTTGTACTGTTGCTGAAAATTTCACTCAAACCACTTTTGGTCTTAAGAGTTTCTTAAGAGTTTATAGAAGCCATAGCTTCTCGTGTTTCACATGGAGATAGAAATGTTGAAATTAAGGAACATTATGTTGTATGCCGCAATGCCGCACAATCCATTGACTTGATTGGACGAGACTTGCCTTGCCCATTTCAACACCCTCATGTGACATTACTGACCATGAGTTTGTTTTTGTGAAAAAGTTGCCAGTTTTTAGAACATTTAGCTGCATCTGTTTCCACAGCTTCCCCTTTTTAACTCTACCCTTCACCACACTGTCCTTGCTCTTCCTACTTTCCATCTGCAGCAACCTACTGGTTGTCCCAAGGTACTCCAGTTTTCTTCCATTGTCCAAAAATATGACTGTTTGCTTCAGTGGTCTCTCTAAATTGCCATTGTGTATGTGTACATCCTGAGTGTCTCTTTGTTGCCCTGTCATGGATGGGGGATATTCAGAATGTTCCCATTTCTCCTTTTCATTTTGCCAACCACAGATATTTTACCTGAACAAGTTTCTGCAGAACATCTGTAAAATGATGCTAATGGGGTTAGAAAACTTGCTCTGACAATATGTTTCTGTGAATCTTCATAGCTTCGTCCAACAACGCAGTCTGTCAGCTTCTCTAAAATTAAGTTGTAGGGGTAAACAGTCTAAGGGAGACCCAGATCATCTTAGTGTCTGGATTTATTTTCAATTTTACAAAAGTTGCTTAAAGTTGTCTAGCATGTGAAAACATGCTGTTACTTTGAAAACAGCTTTTTGGCTGTAAGGCTCACTGGTGTCCAAATTGACTTAAGTCAGGGAATCCCATGCTGGTTGTATAAAATGCCTTGAACAGATCTTCAATTTATCATACAAGTGTGTTTTATGATTTGTGTTGTGACCCTTTGGACAAACAATAATTGCTCGCACAATTTAGTTTATTTTCTTGCATCTAGCTGGCTGACTAAATCCTGGTGTTTGATTTGTGTTGTACATCAAATGTCATGATTTTGATCACGTGTTGGCAATGTCTTCTTAAAAGGGCAGTATTATGTGTTTTCCAGGCACACAGTGGCAATTTATATCGAAAGATTTTAATCACACCATCATTTGAAGCCTGAAATACTCTTCCTAGCATCTGGCCAAATCCTGCATCGATGTTATCTCTCTGTGTAATTTCTTAGTATCACACTTAAAGCTGGATTTAAGAAGAAAGGCTTCAAAAGTCCTTCATGTGGGTCATCAGGGTCTTATAGAAAGCTCAACTCAGGTGGGGTTTTTTCTTAGCAGAATCTTGTAGATCTTTAGATCTTTTTCTCAGCTCAGTTCATGGAAGCTGCAGTAAATGCCGTCTTTCATCTGCCTGAGCTGCAGGCCAGCTTTCTCAGTTATTTCAGGCCAAACAGGCCAATAATAATTGACAACAAAGAAAGAGAGAGAAAAGAAACTCTGTGCTCTCTAATGTCAATAGCTATCTGCTTGGTATAATTACTGGCAACAGTCCCGTCACAGATATGATTTAGAAGCTGATAATAACGTACCTGACCTGGATTCAGTTGACCGTGAGGTGCCGGGGTGATCAAAGGCTGCCTGTGCTTCACTCCGTGACCCGGATTCAGAGTTCAGCCAGAGGCCAGCTTTCAGAACCACCGGCGCTGTGTTCATCCGGGAACCGGCTACGTGCTGGAGCCTTTTACCAAAACAAACGCTTTTCTCCTTACATCAAGAGACCAAAGCAATAGAGTGAGTGACGCGAAGCAGGGAGAATGTGCTCTGCGGCCTATAAGCGACAACCGGCACCAGGTGTAATGAAGTCCGGCTGTAGGAGCTGCTGGGTTGCTGGGTCTGCTGCCTCACATGTTAGCATTTAAACCTGCGCAGTGATAGAAAGGACAAGTGAGAGCAGCTGCAGGGCAGACTCTTTTGTGTTCACCGTTCGTAGACATGGAAGTGTTCCTGTAGCTTCCTTTTGTAAGCTACAAAACCTGCGTCACATATTGGTGCGAAACGAGTAACTAACTCCAAAAATACATTTCTATTTTCGCTCTTGGACGATTCTTATGATGCCTGAAGAGCATGAAGGTCTTCCAAGATACTGTCAGGTTCACTATAAGGTATTTAGGGTGGTGTGAATGATGCTGAAAATGCATTTTCAAATTCAAAACCTCTAACTTGATTTTATACAACTATTACAATAACAACTGTATACCGTTTTCTTGAGCTGAGGGTTTACATAAAGCTTCAAATGTAAGACAACAATCAGGTTTTGTCATTTTATGGTGAAGAAGCTTGAGGGTATTTTTTTTTAATGAGAGTATAAACTATGCCATACATCATCATAGTGTGTATGTGGTAGAGCTAAATGCTTAAAAAAGGTGTTGGAAAGGAGTTTCCCAATCCCAATAAGGAATTAAAGCTAAAAATAAGATTTTTAATTCTTATCCTACAACAATGTAATTTGACTTGGGGGTTGATTTACAATGACTTTATACTTGTGTTGAACGCCGCAAACATCCGCACAGACATTCTTAAGACATCACAATTAATAAATGTTTATAAGAAACAGCCTTTATACATCCGTTCATCAATGTGAGACTTTTTACGTCTGTTGTACTGGACTGAAATTGGCAGAAACTCTGCCGAGCTTCAAGTCAAAACAGGAAAAACTTCGCTCATGGGTGACATCCACTCATTGAGCAAATATGGATTAGACTTTGTCAAAGAACTCTTAATATGGTCATGGCTTACAATGCGAGGTGGCTTTCAACGCGGAACCCCTCTGAATGGGCTAAAGGTGAAGCCATTGATGCGTCACATTTATCTTCTTTTGGTGTCCTTTGCCTTGGCATTGTCGTGAGATTGATGTCAAGTGTAGTCTCATAGTCCCGTCCCCCGCTGGCAGCTGAGTCCGTCATACCTTCAAACTGTCTGCAGGCAAAGGAAGTTCAAGTGTGTCAGGTGGCTAATCCTTGTGACACCCGCAGACTTAATCTTATTTAGACAACACGGCAATTACCGAAGCACACTTGAGGAAGACGATACTGTGTCTCCCTGTCTGCTTTACTCACTGAGCTGCGTGGTTTGAGAGATAAATTGGCTGTCAGGCCTCAGAAAGCAGAGCTAATGACAGCTCTTTTCCAGAGCTCCAAACTCAAGCAGCGACAGGTTTTCCTTCGCCTCTGCCTCGTCTTCTCCTTCATGTGTGCCTTTGAAAATCAGACGGAACCCATTCTTTGCTTTGAGTGCCGCTCCAAAACTACTTGTAGACGCTTGTTAGCACTTAAACCACGAAATGTAAATAGCAGTTTGTCTGCGAGGGACAGGGTTTGCTGAGAGTCTTTTTGTGAAAATGGGCTTGGATCTGGGTTATCAGCTGCTACGAATAAATCAAAAAGAAATGTTGCTATGAAGCAAGAGCAACGCTTTGGTGAGGTATGTCGAGCTCTGTCCGTAATGCCAAGAAGATGGAGAACTTTAAATCCGGCTTGATCAATATCAGCTGGGTGGATAACCTGCTTACAGATGACAGCAAAGCACACAGGAAGACACATTTACAAACGTAAAACCAATTTTAAGGCTCAGGATTCTAAGATGATGTACTTCTACATTTGTTAGTAGTGTGTTTTTGCTTTCTCTGAATACACACATTGCTTCGTGAACTTGAATTAGTTACCAATGTAAAAGCAGCATCACAGACGTAAGTGATTACCATACACGCTGGTATAATACATATTTGGCCAAGTGGTTGCCACGTGGAAAAAAGGAATACATAGTTTCAATTTAACAAGTTTTGAACCAGTGGCTTTTTCTAATTAAAATGCATTCCTGTTTGAATTTGTATGCATTTATACCAGAGGTCGCATTAAGGGAATATTCCTCATATTTGATTGGTTATTTTTTTTAAATGACGAGAAAATTAGACAGATTATAAATGAGATTTCACGCAAAGAGTTGATTGCAGAGACAACTAAAATCAATCAATAAAAAATCCTTTCTGAATACCATTTCATGGACGTTGAGCTAAATGTGTCTTTCTGACCGGGAACTGACAGCGTGTTGAAGAGTTATGCACCGTGTGGTTCAGAAGACCAAACCTTTGGTAGAAATGGCGCATTTAATTCAAGTCTCCATTCCAGACCAGAGAGAAATAAAGAGTTTTCAATGTTGTGTTAATTCATTTGTAATCTAAACAGAGGGAGTCGGCAGTTTATCTTGTGGAAATAAATGAGGGTGCAGAAATTAATTAGAATGTAACATGCGCAGTGCACTGCACAACTAATGCGGACACAGGGCAAAAAGCTTGCAGAGTTCAATTGATCGGTTTGGATCCAACTGATGAACCAGCGCAGATTCTCTATAGAAGCGAATTTGTGAGGCTGTGCGTTCAGACCACAACAGGTGAAGTTCTTGTAATTTAATTGGAGTCGTTTAATTTATTGTAAGTTACTGGGACCACAGTCAGTGGTTTGTGTCACTATGGAAAAAAATTTAGGTGCATTTATCTGCTTTACGTGTGATGGGATTTGGATTCACAGTTCAAGTAGGTGAATATTAACTAAACCACATAAAAATGCGGCTAAGTAGCTTAATGTTAATATGATTATATTTTGACGGGTAAAAATAGTACATGACTTTTTTAAAAATGCTGTCTGTCAAAATGACAGAACAAAAAAGTGTAGCGCGACCTCTGACTTATACATACAAAAAATTAAAGTAATGAAATAGCAATTGTTCTTTTATGGTTAGCACATACAATTTACACACATTTAGATTTAAATTCAGACATGCCTCAAATCACCAGCATTATTCATATTTATTCAACAGTGATCAAAAACTATTTGTTTCATTACTAAATAGGGTCTTAAAATTTAATTGCGACATAAGTTTCTGTGTAATCCATCCTGGTGCATAATCAATGAATTTTAAATGCAAGTTAGAGTGAAAAAATTACATTCAGATGTTGTTTACACTCGTACCACTAGATGACAGCAACAGGCTTCCGCATTGATGCTAAATGTGTGTGAGTTATGCAACAAACTGCGTCTTAACTGCATCAAGACCAGAAGCGGGTTGAGGTGTAGTAGTCTAAAAGAGGTTAAATTGCTTATTTTCTAACTTCCTGTAGCAGCTGTATGTTCTACAATGCTAACTTGAGCTTACATGCTTTGCAAACAAGATGTAGAAGAAGACATGGTCAAGTTAGCTGTGTTACTTTCAATTACATTCTTTGCTAAAATCAGAACGACTGCTAACAATATGCTGTTAAACTGTTGTATTCTTCAGCTACCAGTATGAGGCACTGACAGCCCCCAAATTCCTGCACTACATTTGCAACTACAGATATTTGCTTTGGAAGTTTGAAATTAAATCTTCTATGTAAGAAGATGTCATGCACATCTTGAATGTGTCCACCTTAACAAAACAAGTCAATACCAAATGTTACCACAGTAACAAAAATGGTCCAGTAATACAATACCAAAAGGTTTAATAAAATACAAACTGTCAAAAGTGCACCTTAAATACTAGCTTTATAAATGTGGCAGAGATATTGAATATTTAAGTTAGAGTTGTAGAAGTCCAACTTCAGAGAAAGTTCCTGATCATTTTAACTTGTAAATTCTCATGTTTAATGTAAATGGAGTTTTAATCGTCAGTTTTTCACAAAGGCTACTTAATGAAATAATTTCAAATGAAACCGACCCATTTGCTCCAGTTCAGTCACACCATGTTTAACTTTAAAAGGAGTGTTTCATTAATCGTTTCTGTTCCTAAGTCAAATGCTGCTAGCTGACTGTATCTAGGCTATTTTCAGTCAGGAATTGTAACAATTATTTACCTTCACATGTAAATAATTTGACCTTATTCTTGATCTCTTGTTTTAGTGAAGAACCTAAGGGCAAACTTGTCATTAGATGTAAAGAGTGGCAGCATTAGGGAGTGTTCAGGGACTGGCTCACTGATATCTTGTGTCAGAGTAAAGCTGATAAGGGAAAAAGAATCCACATTTGTTCTCCGCTGACACAAATCCCAGCAGCACCACATGTTGTCATCTGGCTGAACTGGACCTTTGACCTGCCTCGGCCCCTGTACCATGTTGGTGATCAAGTCTGGGTGAAAGAGTGCGCCGAGGCTGGCTGCAGGAGGATGAGTTATACAGCTTTGAACAGACAGATTGAGTTTTAAAGGAGCTAAAAGAGAGTAAGAATTGGGTTATATGAACTGGAACATACATTTTAACCAATGGTGTTTATGTCTGGAAAGAAGACGAGTATCTAGAGTAGATGTCCATCTCTGTGGGAAGGGAACGACTTCTTAAACACGTTCTAACATATTTCTTGCCACTATTTAACTGCAGGCTGTTTCAGTGACCTTACAGCAAGAAGGTCCTGGGTTCCAATCCCAGCCTGGGGTCTTTCTGCTTGGAGTTTGCATGTTCTCCCTGTGCAGGTGTGGATTCTCTCCAGGTACTCTGGCTCTTCCCCCTCTCTAAATTTCCACTAGGTATGAGTGTGTGTGGTTGTTTGTTCTGTGTTGCCCTGAGATGGACTGGCAACCTAAATGAGCCAAATGAAAATGAGTTCCCTTAAATTCAAGTGTATCCGTTGATTATTTACGGCACATTTCCGATCCTAGCTTTTTTGTAAAGCTTCGATTGGATGACTGAGATTATTGTCATTTTTTTTGCCCCTAACATCAATAACATAAAAAGATCAGAAAAGCTCTGGACATATGTGCTTGTCGTTGTCCTGCGTTTCTCAACCTAATTGTTTATATTACGATCAGAAGCGACGTTACACTGTGTGAAAGAAAAACGAGTGGCTGTAAAAATGTTTTTATCGCAAAACAAAGACAGAATTATAATGTAGGACATATTAAGCTAGCTTTACGTTTGCATTGGGAATTTGCACAATTAGCATTACCAAAACATTAGCTTTTTGTGTATAGCCTCGAGAATGCCAATCCAGATGACGGTTCAGTTTAATTCAAGTTTATGTAATCAAAGACAAACGTTGTCTTGTATGATGGCTTTCTAGCCACAAACAAAAATTTTCAAAGTCCTGCGCTAAAAAAGATAAAACCCAGCAACCTACTTTTCAACCTTCCTGTTATCAGCTGACTCTCTTGCTCTCTCTCACTCTCTCGCGGCCTCACTGAGCTAAAGAAGTCTTGTTTAAAATACAAATTCCTTCCAGATAGGTACTACCATCTGCACACTTCTTCATAATTGCTCTTAATTATGCCAACAACTCTGAAAATGGCTACTTTAGGACCTTCTTCACTCCTTAGCAGTGTTTACCACAAACAGTATTGTTGCTAGGCAACCTGGTAGCACTTAGTCCGATGTGATCCTGAACTGATCAAGGAAAGACCAGTAGCTGATTTTTCAGTGAAATTTTTATGAACCTTATTACCTTGTCAAAAATTAATATAGTTATTAAGAATATTTAACTTGAAAATATCCACGGTGACTTTCAGATACTTTAGTTTAGCATTAAATTGAACCTCAGGCAGTGAAGATGCATCACAATCCAGTTTTCATTTGTCTAATTTTGGCATGCGCTTCTGTATTTTCTCAAATGTCAACAAAGTGTCAACTGATTAAGTTTAGATTTGGATCTATAAAGTTAATTGAAAAAGGCAATTTTGTGGTAACAACACCAGGAACTCCAGCACTATAACCTGAAGCTCCTTTGAGTCTCTATTGTGGGAAACATTCAAAAAGTCGAACTTGTTAATTGACTTTTCCTCCATAAAGTCAATTAACTTAACTTTTTTTTTTCTTTTTTATTGCGTTGATGCAATGGAAAGCCGGTAGGAGGCCAGTCAATTAAGAGGCAACAATAAGCGGTCACACACATAAGTCTGCGTGTGTTTGTGCTCATGCATGCATGTGGATGTATGTTAGAGGGCAAAGTGAGCATAAGTGAATGAGAGAGAGAGCGAGAGAGACGGTGGTGGGGGGTGGACCTTCTAACTCCACACAGATGTAAACCAAAGTCAGGGAGTTTCAGTCAAAGAGCCGGTCGGCCGAGCCGGACCGTCGAGCCCGGTGTATGTGAATTTGTGTGAGAGTCTCTGGGTGCTGCGTCAGTTTCTTTCTTTCTTTTTATCCCTCCTGCATGCTCACTCAGACGAAGAAGGGATGAGGGAGAGAGAAGAGCTCAAGCAAGCCAGGGAGCAGAGCGAGTTGCTCCTGTCCAGAATCCACGAGCTTGAGGAGGAGAACAATCAACTTAACAAGGAAAAGAATGAGGTGGTCACCAAATGCCAAGTCGTAAGTCTCCGCTGCATCGTTGTTGTTTTTTTTTCTTCTTTCTTCTTCTTCTCATTTTGAAACGATTTCCCGAGGGGGGATAAACTGACAATATTTCAGGACTCGTTATTTGTGATTACGTCTAGATTTCTGCTTGATAAAGAGTTTTCAGCATGATTGTTGGAGCAACTATTAGGAAGGTAATGATACCCTAGAGGGATGCTGCTCCTGCCATGGCAGTGGCTAAGAATCTCTTAACGCTGTGGTTGTTACCACTTGCTTTCACCATTTTCCATCATCTAATTGTGAGAGCAGGCAGAGAAAGTATTTTTCTAGCAGCAGTGCTTTAAGGTGTCATGCTGTTTCCTGGCCTTAAGATTGTGATTGTTTTATCTACTGTGCGGTAGATGCTTTACCACAATGTCAATACAAGAAAAAAAAAACAAAACACATCTGAGGTTCTTGTCTCACCATAAATACTGTAAATGCAACTTAAATCGCCCTAAATACAAATGTACCTTTACATTTGTATTTAGTGATGGTCTCCATGTAGTTAATGGAGGTTTTTGCATCCTCTTTGGGTGGCATTCTCTGAAAAGAAGGCAGAAGGTTAAAGAAGTGCCGCAGCAGTAGTGCGAGGCATCTGTTTTCCTTTAAGCCGGCACGGCAACAACTCTGAATCCATCAAACCTCGCTAAACAGAAGCCATGGATGAACATGAGACGATTCAGTCTCTAGAAACATTTCAAGGATTGGAAATTTAATTAAAGCAGATCTAATACAGAGTGAACAATTTAAAATAATTGAATTCTGGTGTTCCAAACAATTTGTCAGCGTTGTACAAAATCAGCGGTGTAGTGTAACAAGTTAGCTGGTGAGATTTCCTCACTTCTAACCATTCAAAGCGTTGGTTGTATTATAATGCATTTTAAGCTAATGGGAACAAACGTGGCCTTCCGACTAACTCAAGAATCTCACTGTGAAGGTTTCCACGATCAACCTGCTGCATAAATTTGACGGTCTAAATTAACGTTTTGATTGTTTATTCTATGTTACATGACTTTGTGTTTTTATGTTTGTATGATGTAAAGCCCTTGCTGCTGAAATGTGCTATACAAATAAAATTTGATTGATTGATGATTGATCCAAATCTTAGATAAACTGGTATGCAAGGTGCTGGATGTCGAACTGTAAACCACATCCCCACTGGACTCTGGAGGACGGTGTGTTCCCCCCAATGAACCAGTCTGGGATTGACAGTTTCCATTAGAATGGCACTGGTCTGCAGAGGTGTTTATAGTGTGGCGCAGGTTTTCGGTACTTGGACTTTCCCCATTAGTTCAGTTGAAAGGAACTCTGTCTCGGCACGTAAAGACGTTTTGGACAACTTCATGCAACCTGAGGGGAACAGCTTGGGGGTGATGCCATCATGGCTACACCAGTATACCAGTGGACTGGACTAGACATGGCATCTTTTGGATTCAAGTTCATTTGGCAGCAAATATACATTGTGGTTTTGTTTACACAGACCCAGTCAACCATGACACTTTGACTCACATTCATAGTCATTTGCACCCTAATGAACAGGTCGGTAGGCAATGTGTTGTTTTGCCAATGAAAACGGTGGAAAGGAGCTGCAACCAAAGTCACATTTCCTCCCTCTCTTGATGCAAATAACATTTTAAAGGTTTGTGGTCACTACCTTTCCAGCTTCTGTGGTTTTCTGGTAGTCCAACTGTAGGTTGTAAAAAAAAAAAGGTATTCGACTTTCATACTTTAGAAAAAAAATGAGTTAGAAGTTTGTGGAGCTAAAGGTTTGCATGCCAAGTTTTCTTTCATCATACAACCTTTGAACAATCAGTGCTCTACAAATGATAAATAAGTGAGAAGTGACTCAACAACTGAAGTAAAGATTTTCTTCTGTTTTCATTGAATATTCACAGATTTAACATTTTGCAGATTTTTCCATGGACTGTAACTTCAGTGTGTTTGTGGGAAGTTTAGCATGTCTGAAATATTCAAATGAAATGCAGCTCAGAAAGCTGAAATAAGTAGCTCAACGCTACTTCCCACAATTTTGGCTAGTATTTGCGCGATTAATTTTCCTTGGCACTGATTGGCTGAACGCCCCAAAAGCAGAGATAAAAAAGACCATAGATGTTAGCTCCTGTGGCAGTGCTAAGGCGATTTCCACTGTGCGGTGTATAAATATACCTCATTTATACACTAAATATAAATGAGGTATATTTAGTGTTTCATGTATTAAAATTAACAGTTAAGGTTTTTTTAGAGGAGGTCTCAAGTATTTGCAGATTTTAATTATTTTCTGGAAGCAGTGGTCCATAATGCGTTTCTTACGGGTTTGATCCAAGCATGGAAAATCAATCATTCTGTTCAAAATAAAAATACTTCACTTGGTAAATTTATTGCTCTCCCAAAATGAAGCCCAAAGATCATTTTCATAATAAAAATCTCAATTTCTAAAAGAACAGATTGCTGTCGGGGTATTATGAACTAAACCAATGACCAATTGAAAATCTTTTGTGTCGACACTCGAAAATAAACGTCATATTCTTTTCAAAATAAATAAACTGAGGATCCACACGTTAACTGGTCCATAACAATAAAATGATGTAACTTCAGTGTTACATCATAGTTTGACATATTGGTTCAATGCAGTGGATTAAACAAATGTTTAATATTCGCAGTAGACTTTTTCAGAAATTATTTCTATTGTTATTACTATTATTATTGTAGTGTTTTTATTTATCTTGATCTCTTTATAAACTCTTACCGTATAAATAAATGAAGTCTTTCCCCCCCAAATCTAGACACAATCAGTAGAAATATTCACCTCAGATTAGGCTAAGATGCCATGTAGTTTCTTTCCTCTTGCATTTTTGATGCAAACTCTCAATGAAACTTTTTTTCTCTTCTGTCACATAAAATATCCAGGAATTTGTACAAAATGTCAAATAAATAAATAAATAAAATGATGATCAGCATAACCTGCACTTATTTTCTTTTTTGTTGACAAATTGAGCTGAACTATTCAAAGAGAAAAGCATCCAGACAAATGAGAAATCCTTATTTCTTTCTTTATACCAGCCGTAATATTGTTAAAGATTTAGAGACTGAAAACCTATTAAAATGTTATTTATTAGGAAAATGACGGGTGTGTCTCCAGAGAGCCTCTGCTGTAATGGCACAGTGGTCCGTCTGAGTGTGACAGAGCGGATTTCGTTGGGGTGCAGAAGATTTAGTGTGAAAGTATGAATCAGCTGTGCTGCTGCCAGTGTTTGTGGAAAAGGCTCCCGGCCCGCGGGATTTCATCTTCACTCCAGCTGAATTGCTTAGCAGACGTCGATTTAACACGCCATCAGCTGCATCAAGGAGCTGGGCCTCCTATTTGGGATTTTACTTCTGTCTGGGTTTGACAACCGGGTCAGTGTTCTTCTCGGTCTTTAATATGTATATATAAAAAACAAATGTCTGTAAAGACAATTTGTTCATTAAGTCAATCATTGTTCATTAAGGTTTAGTCAATCTGCAATGGACAGAAATTGTTTTTTCCCCCAGAAATTTAGCTTTTTCTATTGCAACCAACCAGGTGTGCACTGGCTCCCAGCATGTTTTTCCTCTCTGCTTAGATTAGCCAGCCGTAAATAATGACATTAATCTGTGGAGGAGACAGATCAGCCAGCATAATTCACATCACGCAGGCCTCCGATCTGACTGACTGCAGTGAGAAATGTGACCCCATGTCAGAGCTATTTAGTGCCGCTGTGGTGTGTAAGGAAGTCTTCCAGTTTTCCATTGGAAATCTATCCTGTTCTTCATTAGTCTTCGCCCGCAGAAACTGCAGGGACACCTCAGACATTTTTCATCCGAGATGGGAGAAATTCCTGCCTGCTGATCAACCTTGATGTGCGTGTGCCCTGTTGGGTCAGCGCCGCGCCGACAGACGTGACGTTCCTTTGATTTGCTTATTCGCAGGTGTGCTAAGCGTACGAGCTAACTCCTGGTCACTTAAACTAGAGATTTCTCCTTTCAAACACCTGTATGTCTGAGGCTTTTCTCAGAACTCTGCGAGAAGGCTGGTCCAGCTACAAAAGGGAATAAAGCTAACAGAGCAAGGTGAAAATGAAGCCATGTGTTAGTATGCTGAGGCGATACTTCATCATCGTTATCATAATGGTTTCCAATCACTTTGGAAGAATCCACATCCTGTTCTTATGAGTGGCTCTGGTGAAAAACTTGCATGTCTGAGTGGTCAACGTTTCTTTAACTAAGCTAAAAATGGTTTGATTAGGGTTGTAGTTGTTGTCTGTGAGGTCCAAACGGCTCACACTTCAGAGTTTACCACAGAAAACCCGATGACAGGGTAGTACACCAGTGGCCCGCTGTGTTTTTGTGTTAAAAAAATGTAAAAGTTACAAAACTTCGGAGGTGTGTGGGCAGGGGCGATGTGACTGGTGCGCAACCCCTCGTGCCCAGTTCAATGTGTCAGCTATAAACAGCTTAATCTGTGCTCATCATCACTGTTACTGGTGTGTGAAAACCCTATTTTAAATAAACACACAACACTTAGCCTGGTAAACCTGTATACACCAAAGTGAAAGGTTATGTCAAGACCTTAGCTGTAACAGACCAGCTACAGGCATTAGCCATTGGTTTCAATGATAAATAAAAACATAAAAATGTGAAAAAAGGTAGAATCTTAAGTTTTTGTATGTGCTGCGGTTTTATGTCTTTGTGTAAATAAAGTCAGCCTTGATTGGGGTTTAGTCACTCTCACAAAGCTCTGCTATATCGTCGAATGAAGGCATCTGACAGCTAACCCACCGTTAGCCTCAGGGTTCATCACTCATCTGCGGTGAGGATGTTGAAAGGCTACAAGCAGTTAAATTCCAGGCTTTCTGCTTCATGGAGACAATATTTCAAAAATCCTGACAAACTACACGAATATGGGCTGGATGAGGCGCCGCTGAGCCAAACGTAGTAATTAAACGCATAACGGGGGCTTCACTCTTAGGACGTCGTATCCACCATGTAATTCTGTAATGAACAGGTTGTGGGATTTTCTGATTAATGAATGACTACGGCTGAAAGACTGTTGTGCACGCTACAAGGAAAATGGACTTAGTGTCTCTTGCCTTTCAGGCTCGCAGACTCAGCTTGGGAGCATTCTTTCACATGATTCATTGCCAGGCTGCTTGTCAGATATGTTGGTGTTGGACTTGAGGGCTTCTTTCTGGGTCTGACCAAGAACAGAGTCTTCAGACAGTGGGAGTAGAGGACAAGAGCATAGGCCACATAATTGCAGAAAGCAAAATGCATTCTTAGAAAAGCATTTTTGTTTCTATTGTTTAGTCCAGTTGGGTTGCATAAAGGTCCTCTTGGACTTGGCAGCATCTGTAGACTCATTCATTTGAGCAAAGTGAGATGTTTCTGCATCCGGATGCTGTTGGTTGAATTTTTTTAACCCCCATTAAGCATTTTACACTCTACTTCACACTTAATAGCTTTTATTTCTTTGATCCGGCCTGAGCAAACCTCATACGTTTACTAGAAATTCATCTTCGCCTCACGACCCTGGCTGATGTTGACGTAGACAGAGAAACTCTTGGTCTAGTTTTTGAGTCTCTGTGACTTCATACAAAAAAAAAAAAGCAGCCACACTTGGGTTGAGGCACAATATGCCTTGTTGTTCTTGCTAAGATGAAGGCCGTGGCATTGTGGGTGACTGTGTAGGCGTGTGCCCAGAAGACATTTATGTCAATTATAACTGGGGGAAGAAGAAAAAAAATGCATTCTTACTCTGCATTTGTATTCTGCTCTTGCGTTCCTGGCTTTTACGGTGAGTGGAGAGTGCCTGTGGTCACACAGCTCAACTACACACTTTTCCTCTGATCAGCCACTCCCATTCAGAGGGATACCTGCGGACCACCACCCCTTCTTCCTCCCTCCCTTCCCAGCAAGCCGCAGAAAGCCACCTGTTTCTGAAGGAGGAGAATCTAGAAGAAGACAGAGAAAGGCACGATGCAGTGAAACACTGTAAGGGTGGACTGAACAAAGGCTACTTTCAGTGGAGAACCAACGACGGGATGCAGAAAGAGGTCGGGATTCCAGCGCATTCTGAAACGAAACGCAAACGTTTGATTCTGAGGTAAATTAGACTGCAGAAGAAGAGGATCAAAGCAAAGAAAGAGAGTCTGCCGGGAGCAACTCAACGGACTGAAAGTGATCCAACTCAAACCCACCTGGGAGACTCGGAGCAGCTGCACACAAGTCAGGGGGAGGAGGAGGGAAAGAGATTCTGTCAGACGAGTCCCAGCAACGTGGAACGGGCAAAATCTACCAAAAAAGGACCTGATATCTGGCGTGACGGTTTGCTGAGATGACGTCTTCAGGTCAAAGTAAGAGATGCCACTCCCTCCTTAATGACTTTGAGAAAACCAATGGGACCAAAGTGGAACATGGAGCGGAACCAGAATCTGATGACCTGGACTGGGACGGCTACAGCACCACCTTGGAGCACAGACTGGCAGCTGTGGGTATCACACACATTATGGATTGTTGAGAATACCCCGGGAACATGTAGTTGCTTAAAGAAATTATTACGGTAGAAAAAGCAGGGATTTGTAGTTTTAAAGTTGCAGTATGATGTAAAATTGACTAAATGTTATGATGATATTCGCTCATCATAAACATATTTGGAGCGTTGCTTTGATTCTTTCACACATGTCTGAGGAATCCTTTAATCTCCTGTATAAAAACACCTGGGTGGACGTAGCTCCGCCTTTGAGACTCAGCTCCTCCTTGGAGCTGCAGTTTCCCAGCTCCAAGCAGCTGGACTGACTCCGAAAAGAGACTGAATGCACGTAGAAATCAGTGAAATTCAGAAGTTTGGAGAAGCTACAGCAGATTTAACAGCGGTAAGGCTTTTCTGATTACACTGTCTGTATTCTAGAACGAACGCACAGCTCAGACAATTTAGGAAACGCTAAAACCATTTTTAATTGTTGGTTCAATATTATTTAGAAATCCCACCTCTTTGTTCATTTCATGAGCTTACTGCATGTTTAGTTTAATAACATAAAGAAAAAATACGATAAATTTACTTTTGAAAAAAGGACCATGAAATAGATTTTTATGGCCCCTTAATATTTCCAACTTGACCATGGCAAATTGGGCCATTGCCACGTGGCAAAAAGTTTGGACTTCTCTGCACTATAGTAGGATCCATCAAAACTTGTGGGTTCCAAAGCTCATTCTACACGTCGACCGTGATGACAGGTCCACAATGATCCCAGTTCGGTAGAGTATGCTCTCACTTCTGGACCCTTTCACCCAAATGGCAGCTGGTGTTCAGAAAAACTCGCTGATCCGGTCAGATCTGGCAGCCATTGTCCTGCCTTTTACCTTTTTAACAAAGGCAAGTTTTCTTCTGACTTGAAGGTGGATATGTTTAGTCTTGTGTTATAACACGCGGTGAGAGCTTTGTCTGAAATAAATCTGTTGGTGTTTGCCTGACTCTCCTTTATTTCCCTAATCCTCTCCTATTAACTGTTAATCTCTTGTGCTTTTTTTTAAATTGAGACATTTATTTTTTCTTCCCATGGGCCTCCCTCATTCTCCTTAACCAGTTCTTCAGATTTTAGGGCTTTTGTGGAACAAAGAAAGTTTACAAAGACAGTAGAGAGTGGACAACAATTTCATACAAAATCGCGCTATATGATTCCCAGCCTGAATCGGTTTGTCCGGCTTTAGGAGCAGGAGAACGTCCAGGCGTCCGAGCAGCGCTGCACCCAGCTGGAGGAGGCCCGGCGGGAGCTAGAGCGGCAGCTGTCGGACCTTTCGGACCGCCTGGAGGAGGAGGAGGCCTGCTCAGCAACGCTGGTCCTCCACCGGGACAGGCTGGAGGCGGAGTGCGGCAGCCTCAGACGGGACCTGGACGACCTGGAGAGCGCCCTGACCGCTGCCGAGTGGGACAAACAGGTAGAGCATCACGGCCAGAAGAAGGTTTTTGTTTTTGGTTTATCTTTTTGTTCCACCTATAAAACTGATTTGGAATCAATTAGTGGTATCAGTGATGACAAATAAAGCTAGTATTTACTTAAACCTGCAGGATGACATCTAGCAGTGAGTAGCTGAGTTTGATAGACAGCGCTAAGACCCGCCTCCTGGCTCTGATTGGTTGTTTTTGGTCGGGAGCTGTGCAACCCAGGGAGGAGGAGGAGGACGAAGAATATAAATCTTTTCAAAGGTTACCGGTCTCATATTAAACTGTCACTACATGGTGACAATTTTAACAGATATGTAAAAAAAAAAATAAAAAATTGTCTTTTTAATGAAAGTTACATACTGTAGTTTTAAATAATATTAAAAACAAAAACATACAGCACGTTTTAGGCAGATCCTAAATACATTCTTATATTTTGGTGCCAAAAATCCTCATTTTTGACATTTCGAATATTAATAATGAATCATCTTTGGTTTTTCCAAGTCATTTTAAGCATAAAGGTCATTTTAAAAACACACCTTTACGACACTAAAGGAGCCTTTTGAGGCAGTTTTTTATGAAGCAGGATCTGCACCACCTCTGTTCATGTGACAGACCAAGGCGAAGCATAATTTTTAAACAAATAATTCAAGTGCAACACAAGTAATACATGGTTTTCTAAATTTTGTGTAGAAAAAAAATGTGGTGCTTGCATCATATTTTCAGTCTTCTTGGAGCAGCGACTCTGGAGGAGCTGCAGAGTGTCACAGCCTCAAATGGAAACTCAGTTATGCATTTTCACAAATCACCAAATGTATGTAAATCTGCAGAATATCTGAAGAAACTTTCAAACAGCTCTTAAGAAATTTTGAGATTTTTTTGTTAGTTTTTTTTGTGTGCATAATCCAAGTAAAGGTTTTCCCATTGCTTATTGAGATGTGTGATCAATGATAAAACGTAAATAAAATCATATAATCATTTCAAAACTGATACTCCTTTTTACAGTATTTTATTGTCTTCCAAGAGACCCATCTCACTAACTATTAGAATATAACTGGCTGAATTAATATCATTTTAAATCTAAATGTGATTAATTTTGGATGGAAAACATCGGTGAAACATGACAGTTGCGTCATGTTTCATCCACCCAGTTGACACACTAAATGCCAACAAAACACATTAAAGTTTGCGGCCGACGCATGTCAAGCATGGAAAAGGTTTACGAGGCATAAACTCCAAGGAGAAAACACACAAGACGAAACACAAACTCGCTCAAACAACTTCACCACAAAAGACGCAAAGATCCTCAAACGTATAACTTTACACGACCACATGTTGGGCTTTTTATTACCAATTACGCCGCAGATATTCATGCCACAGTCTGTCCCTCTTTAACCTACAGCTGTGCTGTTAATGTCGGATCACAATAACGTTCCTCGAAGTTGGCAAGTTTCTAAACGCCGTAACTGAATCCCGTCTCCTGTGCTCAGATGCCGATGCCAGAGGCAACTCTGCCATCTCCATTACGGCCCTGAAGCCTTAATCTGTTTATTTGCGGCGTATTAAGGGATTAAGATGCTGTCTTTTATTCAGGTGTGCCGGTGCGCTCTCAAACCAAACGGTGGTTGGGGTGGTTGCCGTAGAGCTGCTGGGGCGCACAGGAATCTACTTAGATCAGTTCAGTTCTGGGTTAAAGAAGATTTTTTTTCTCCTTAGAGCCGTGAGGATTACCAAAATTATTTCTACTTGCTGTGAAAAGGAAAAGCTTATCCTGACTTAATCTCAGAGATTATTACAGATGATCTGTAATCATCTGTGAATCACTTAAATCTGATGTAGTGATGGGCAATATGGACAAGTTTTATCATGATACTTTGCGGTAATATTGTGATACGGACTACTTTTTCTTTTTTAGGTTTCTGTATGGCTGTGGCTGAATTGCAGAGCAACTGTAGCTAAAAAATAAGTTTCCTCAGGACACCAGTCACACAGAGAAATGTGATTTGTCTCGCTAAAATAGACACAGTTACTGCATTTAATCGGATTTTCAAATGTATTGATAAGTATCGATTCTTTCGTGAAACAAACATTAATAAAAATAACAATCCAGACAACAAGGACAGTGTTTTTTGTTTTTAAACATTATTTGTAATTTATCGTGAACGCAAATAAATCAAAATTGTTATCATGGCGAGAAATTTATCGTAATAAATTAAAAGCGGTGCAATTTTCATTTATTGCTGAATGTGTTTGATCCAGTTGAGAGAAAGATCAAACGCTTCTGTTTTGTAGATGATAGTAAAACCTATCGCTTCTTTAATGGTATTTACCTCAGCTTACGTGTGTCGTCAGCTAGAATTAGTGTCTAATCCTCTGAGAGGAAATGTCGATGTCTGTTGGAAAAACGCCAAAACCATGGAGATCGGTTTCTCTGATGAAACACTTACCGGTTTTACACTTCAGCATTTGTTGTTTTGTTGGTAGCTGTCAGACGGCGAGGTGAGGAAGCTGGCCGAGCAGCTGCTGCAGAGGGACGAAGCCGTGCAGAAGCTCCAGAGGGAGAAGGAGCATTTGGTGGAGCTCAGCCAGGTGAGGATTGAGGAGGCGCGTTTGATTTTGAGTGTAGCAGGCGTTGTCATATCGTTCAGCTCTTATGGATTCAAGAAATATTTGCCCTCAGTGACAGGCCCTGAGACTGACGCTTCGGATATGATGTCCACAGAAATGTTTTTGAGATCTTCCATACACGGAAAACTGCAGTAAAATGTTTTGTTTTTGAAGATCTTGGCCACGGTTGTTTAGTTAGTTTCTTGCTCTGGAATAGTCTGACATTTCAACAGGTAATTGGCTCTAAACACACACCTGACAGGTTTATCGTGGATCAGACGACTCTTAACATTCATCAAGTGCACAAACTGAACTACAAACTGAAACTGTTCTTCAGGTCAGGCCTGGGAAGATGACCCAACACCGTTCTCAGAACATTCTAAGAACCTGCCACTCTTCGTTCTGCTTTGGTTCATTGTGTGCCTGTAAATGTTAGCTGTCACACCCTCTATCTTCTAACCCCGACCCCAAAGCCAAATCAATAACACCGAATGTGACACGTGGAGGAGATGTTCAAATTCCAAACAGGTTTTCCCTCCTCTGGATGACGTACTTTCGAAGGATCGTCATGCTGCTGGGCTTCAAAGCATTGGCGGGGCTTCAGAGTTGAGAGTTTTCTGCCATATTGTCGGGGCCAGCTATTGACTTTTAATAAAATTTGACTCTGTATCCAGAAATGATCTTTTTTAATGCGAGTGGAGAGAACTTTTCAGTAGCCTTGGTACTTCGCTCTCTTGTATCTTGCATGTTTTTGTGTTTGTTCTGCTCTCTACCACCGTTCTTGGCTCTCGTTTACTCCGACAGTCATCTGGGAGCTAATGGCTAATCTTTAGCCATTAGCTTCAATGTCACTGAAATCTTGGCTGGTGGGATTTAACAAAGATCCAGACGAAGGAAAGAGTCAGACAAACTCGTGAAGTTTACAACCTTGTCCTTAGTACGCCTGGAAACAGAAAATGGACAAACTGCTTCTTCCCATCTCTACAAACTTGGACTTCCACGGATCTGCCCCTTTCCGTTTGATCAGAACTTTGCACTGTGAGCACACCCTGTCATCAGTGAAACCATGGATTCTGCTCTCAGGTGGAAACTCCTGAGACAGAACATCTGGCCATCAGTTTTGGACTTTAGTCTCAACCTGAAACTATCATTTTAAAGTGCATTTTCAATTACCTTAAGTTGTCTTTGCCTTAAATTAGCATTTGCTGGAAACATTAATGTGACACAATAAATCTGCAAGGGGAAAATTGCTTCTTCGCGCCAATGAATACCTTCTGACAATTTCAGGCTTTAGCAAATAACGACTTCATGTAACAAGATAAAAAGAAATCAGATGGCCGATCAAACAGGAGACGGACATATTTGACGTGTTCTTTGCAAAGAAGCTACTCCGGTGTTTCCAAAGCTCCGGCGTTGCCAACAGACGGATATGAAGCTGTGTGATGAATTAAAGGTTTAGGAACATGTGCAGCCCAGGCTCAGACATCTTGTTTCTATCTAACAGCAAGCGATTGAGGATCTGCAGATGGAGGAGGACAAAGTGAACCTGCTGGCCAAAGAGAAAACCAAGCTGCAGTTGCAAGCCGAAGATGTAAGTCTACATTTTCTGACATCCAACATCTCGGGGTGGAGTGATATATTCAGCTCCTGAGACGAAACAGGATATGGTCGTTCGACGGTCGTCTTCCTTTTCTATCAGCCTCTGCTTCAGCAAATTGGTCAGAAAGAGCTAGATTAGATATGTGCAGGAAGTCTGACCTAAAATGGTATTAGTAATATTAATTATCAAAACAAACCCCAGTGCAAACAGCATTTTCCAAACAGCAGTAACATCTTGCTAAAATAAAAACCACTGGCAGTTGAGGAAAGTCCAAATCCAGCTGGCATTCAACACCAGCCCTTTAAAGAGAACCAACTTTAAAACCAAAAGTACGAACTGAACCGTGATTGTTGGGTACACTTGTTGGGTTCTGCTTGTGTCCCAGTTGGAGTTCCAGCTGGAGCGGCTTCAGCGTGGCGAGCCTGAGAAGGCCAGGAGGAAGCTGGACGCTGACGGCAGATCTACTAAGAACGGCTTAGGAGAAGTGGAGAAGATGAGGAGTGGTTTGGATGATCTTATCAAACGGTCAGTATGTTTTATTTTCTGATATAAAAACTAATTCATAGCAGAAACAGTGAGCTATCATGGCAGCCTCCATACGCTCTTACAGAAACCTGTGCATATTCATCACTGGCAACAGGCAGAAAGAAAAATGTCTAAATGCTGTTTGAAACGGTTTTCCAAAACGCCTCCATGTTAGCATGCAAGGTTTAGCCTAGAAGGGTAAATTGAGAAATTCAGGCTAAAACAACTTCTGATTTGGCATGATCTCCATTGTGGTGTTGCATTTTGTTTACTGTTCTAGGAAACAATAAATGTTAGCTAGTTAGCTACCCAAATACAAATGTCCTTTCCTGCCTCTGAATGACCTGCTTCTGGCCTTTGTAGTATTCTAGATACGTTTTCGCTTGTCACATTTTACAAAAATGCTAGCAAAGTAACACAAAACAAATTTTAACAACTTGACCCTTTGTGAGTAGCATTAAAACCAAAGTTATAGTAAAATGAGGCAGAGAAGAAGCAAATAGCAGTCTGTCATCTTGAACTGCATCCCAATACTAACTCTTTAATCCATGGATTGGAATACAGATCATTCAGTAAATTAGAATCGTATTAAGTCCATTTATTTCAGGAACTTTATCTCTTAAGTGAAACGCATTATACAGATGGATGTTTTAACTTTTTTTGTGCTGATTATGATGATTTTATGCTTACAAACAATGAAAAGAAGACATTTAAAATTAGAATATTGCGTCACAATAAAAATAACAGAACCTAAAATCTCAGAAAAATAAAATCTGATTTCACTCAAAATAATAATAATAATAAAAATAATAATAAGACCATTGAAATAATAAATATACAGGCTGTAAAACATCCATTTTCAAAATGTATAAAATGATTAAAAAAAAAAAAGTAAGTATTTGTGGTTTTGTGTCTAAAAAAGAAAGTTTATTAAGGTTGTCAGTTGGAAAAAATGTCAACCTGAAAAATGAACCTCATCTGAACACATTTTCTAATTTACTGAATATGACTGTACAGCCTCCCAGGTTGGGTTAAATTAAACCATTTCTTTTGGTGCCGTTATGTCTCACAAAAGTTTTGAAGACTGGATGCTGTCATTTCAGTAAGGAAATGCAGCATAAATCAGCTTAAAAAGCAAAGCTTATCACTACCGTTGCTTAGCGGTTGCCATTGAAAAGCTTTTGACTCTTTTTGATGCTCACCTTTCAGAATCAGTCTGTCTTTTCTGAGTGGTTTTCATAGAAGGTTCTCAGTCATGTTTAGTCCTTTAATTTTATTCCAACTGAATGACAGCAGAGAAGTTGGTTGAATAAGTACCTGCTTTGACCCGTTTCCTAAGCCACAATAGGATTTGTCTCTTTAATCTCTGTGGAATGCTTGATAATATGTAATTAGCCGTGAAAAGCTCAAAGACAGGTAAAAAAAAAAGAGAGAGAGAAAAATTCCAGCTAGTGTTCATATTTTAAACCCTACCACAATCATAAACATTTACAGAGCATTAAATCCAGCTCTTGTACAAGCCACAACCATACATTATAATAAACACCAAAGAGACCATGGGGAAGCCGTCTTATAGGATCTACTCTGCATCGAGAACCGTTGTGTTTCGAGCTCTTTGCGTGGCGAGATTTTAACTGCTTGGAGCGTCAAGAGCGTCCAAAGAACATAAACAACTGGAGCTGGTGCGTCTGACGCTCCCTCGACGCGCCTCCACATTGCCTTTGAACGTAAACCAGACGCGCGAAACGCTCAATGTAGAGCAAAACGTCAAGCATTTGCATTTAAAGTGCAAACGCTGCGAACTTGAAGCGTCGGACGCATTTTTGACTCGCGTAACCCTTTTGTTGTGACCGCACCATAACTCACTCGCTCTTAGGTTATCTAGCAACAACCTGTTGAGTAACTGGCGCAGCAACAGTTTCAGGTTTTGCCACCGTGCCTCGTAACTACTTAAAATTAAACAATGGTGAAGCGTGAAAACTGTGGTTAAAACAGGAAAAGGTCACGCCGTCAGCTTGGCTGAATTTCAGATATTTAAAACAAAAAACAAATCAATAATTATTCATATACAGTGAGATGAAACTCTTATATCGTGATACGTTTTACCAGCCATTATCGTCCATCCGACTGAAAAATACAACCAGCGCTTCGATAGGACAATTTATATTACAGTATGTTCATTCGCTTCAATGGCCTACTTCAAGTCCTGAACTAAATCCAGATAATATTTCACGTTGTCTTGGCCCTTTTACAAGATGGGGTTGTCATTATCCCTCCACTTCAGATTTATGTTCTACTTTGTGTTGGTTTTTCACATAAAACTCCCCAAAAACACCTTGCAGTTTGCGGTGGTAGCTTAGCAACGTCGGGGGTTAGGGGATCTCCGTGGAGACCAAAGAATACCTTCTCCACAGGCGAGGCGTTCGCCAAGGTCCCAACATGTTGCTATCTGCCCTACGTAGTGACAGCAGAGAGACATATTTGCTGTACCTTGCAGCTACAAGCAAAAGAAGAAATGAGCCAGATGTCGAGGGAAGATGCAGACTACACACACCAACTCGGCTTGACCCCGCTCAGCATTAATAAAGCCAATGAGTCGCCTCGTTTCTCATCCTTCCCGGGATATGAGATCTGTCAATTCAGCTCGGCTCACGGTTCGGTGGAGCTTTATTGGATGCTGTTGCAATAATAAAACAATGACACGTTGAGAAGCTCATCAGTCAGCTGCACGCTGCATTGGATGAGTTCGTTTGTGGTTGACTGAAAGTTGTATTTTTTGTGTGCTCTCCAGGAAGGACTTGGAGATCAGCAGTGCCAGCAGCAAACTGGAAGCAGAGGAGGCCCTGAACATGGAGCTACAGAGGAGGAGCAAGGAGCTGCAGGTCAGGAGCGATACGGGTTTACGTTACCGTGAGCAGCTGGAAAGGTCACCAGGTCAATCACTGAGTAGAAATGCGTCATGTGGATCGACTCGTTTTCTTCCTTAAAGACACTGTGTTGTTGTATGCTACACTGCAAAAAGATGTAAATCTCACCAAGTATTTGTCACATTTCTGGTGTACCTGTCAAACTCAAGGCCCCAGGGCCAGATCTGGCCCGCCGTAGCTTTTTATGTGGCCCTTTAGACCACAAATCTGTAATCTGACCCAAAGTCAACACATTTCCACATTTCTTTCTAATTTTACTGCAGGTTTTCTCAAAATTGGGTAAAAACTTTCAGTTTAAGTGACACAGTTTTGGTTTTGTGAAGCCTTGATTTGTATGAAAACAAGCTGATTCTTAGACCCCACCCCCAAAGTCCTTCTCAGATCTTGTTTTCATCAAGTCGTGTGTGGTGTGTTTAGTGAGCTGGATTTTTCAGTTTCACTGCCAGGCCCAAGTTCTCAGCTCCTTACCGACTCAGTCGGCGCTGAGTAGAAGCTGACGACTCGGGGGACAGGCGCATTCCTGGCTTTCAGCAGCTGTCTGCTTGGTGATTGGATCATTCGCTCCCAGACCGTCAGGACACAGTTTGGAACCACCTGGATCCTCCTGCCTCCACCTGATGCTGCGACTGTATACAGTTAGAAAAACGCTCTTGTTTTGACTTGGCTTCGTCAGTGTCATTTATGAGGAAGTGAGGCGACATAAAACGGACCGGGCTCTTGTTTCATTGCTGAATGATCTGCTCCAGTTTTGGCCAGCTGGCTAACAGATCAGCTTAGATTCTGTCTGTTTCACAGGCCGACGTTGTTGTTTAGTCTTAAATCTCATGCTAAATGTTTTTATTATCATTACTATTTATTGTCAGTTGGCAGAGCTAACAGAGTTTTTGTGGGGGAGTGAAACTGAACGGACACAGAGAAATAAATATCGCAACAAATCAAATATTGGATTTCGATCCGATGTTTACTATGGGAAAACCTGGGCAGTGAAACATTTGCAGTATTTAGACTAGCCAAGAGAGGCTTTGTCAATACAGACTTGGTCAAACTGTCAAACTTTCTGACTTGAAAAGCCTCCAACCTCGTCTTTGAGTCCAGCCAAGCACAAAAATCTATGGGATCCAAAACAGTCAACATATGTAGAGCAAGAGAAGCTCGTTCAATTGATTTATCTAGGAAAGAGAGTTGAGTTGTCAAGTGCATCATCTATAGAAAGAGAACCTTCGATGGGCCCCTCCATGAAGGTGTAAAAGTTATACAGCAACACCGGGTCAGGTATAATTTCTGTGAAGAAAACATCAGGAGGTTATCAGCGAAAGGTACTTTTCCACTTGGTTTTTGTAAACACGTCTTTGCTCAGAATATTATCAGCTTTAAGGGTGATGAATGAACAACCGGAGGACTCCAAGGACGCTTGTCTTTGCAAGCCCTCTGTTAACGACGGAGTTTAGCGACAGAATCGTCCTTGGTGTAGCACAACATTTTGATAAATATGTTACATCTGTTACTTGGATTACACTGCTCATTGTTCCCTGCAGCCTTTTGTAAACTTTGTCCTGAGGCTTTCCTGGGGATCTTGGTGTGTCATCCAGATAGCATCGTGTCTGATAGCATACATCTCTGTCACTGGCGTGTGTTTAATCTATGTCTGTCGCTCACTTGTAGAGATAAGGATGTCTGGGTTTAGGTGTAGATGCAGGTGGACAGGCCAGTTAACTCTCTCCTGACCTCCATCGCCTGCTATCCTTTGACGTAATGGTCACGCAATTGCGTCTGTGGACTTGCCTGGATTCAAAAAAGAATGCTTTGTCTGTCGTGATAAATGAAGCCGCCTCCTCATCCCATAATTCAAAGCAGTTGGCTTAAAGGGCGGCCCGCATGCTTCATTCCTCACCACAGACCCAGGCTCTTTAGTAGTTTTATTGCGTAGCCATAAAGCAGTTACCCTCAGCCGGAGTGCTTTGGGGTCATCCGTGTCTAAAGAGATAAGAATCATTTTGGTTCTGCAGCAGATGTTTAGCTCAAGGTGCTCATAATGTGTCGCACAGCAACAAAGCTTGACATGAGTAAATGTTTTTCATCCATAAGCCTTTTGGAGTGAAAGATGTACCCGAAAGATGGTTTCGTTAGATTCAGGTAACAAATGAGTCGCCTTTGTGACACTAAATATTTTTGAACTGAACTTGAAGTTTTCTACTTTTGCAGTAGAAGTTCATGATTTAGGAGTGATTAGCTTGTATCCATTGTTTTCAGAGATGAGGAATCTGAAAACTGAGTGTTTCGAGTTATTTTACTTTTCTTCCTGGGAACTCTGAGTGAAGATGTCTCTGGTAACCTGATGGATGAGACGGTCAATACTACAAAAGCAACCTGGTTTCCTATGGACTAGGAAGGGTTTACAACGATTTAAAGAACTGCGTGGTCTGACCAGTTTGCCTGTTACTGGTCCAGACTTATCGACACAAACCAATTACAAATATCTGCTCTGTTTTGGAAGAAATCTGTCAGTTCTCTTAAACTTGGAGCTGACTGAGAGACTTTTTGTGGCTGTTGATATTTAAATACATAAATGCCCCATAGATTTTAGCCTTTCTTTGTCAATGCTAAATAAATGTGGTGAGTTTTCATACACATATATGTAGATTGGACGATGGCTTGTGGAAGGAAGTGAAAACTGAACTCACAACTTTTCAGATTGCAAGGCGACTGATCTTGAGCAACTTTTGTTGACATGGGATCTGCTGGCCCATCCACCAAATGATATCATGGACAAACTGACTCAGCAAATATGAGTGACTGCGATCATGTGGTGAAACGGAAATATAAAGATGTGCATCATCAGCATAAGCATAATTTAGAGATTGTGTCATTCACTATAAACTGAGTCTGAAGGGGATAAATGAGAGTGACTGGAGAATGGAGCCTTAAGAAAACTTACAAACAATGTTTGTTTGCTCAGGTTTATGAAGTGTCAAAAGACACAAAAAGGGCGTGACTTACGACTCCCAGCCTTCACCTTTGATGGATTTTCCCAGGTTTCACCACCCAAAGGCTCTCAGTGCTTTAAACACAAGCAAAGTTGTTGATTGTTCACGTCTGCGTCAGATTGCACTCATTCCACAATTGGGTTAGCATTTCAATCACAAAAGGACTGGGTGATAAGATATTTCAAAAGTAGACACATGAGCCAGTTTGGTGTCCAACAGTAACTTGTGCGTTTGATATTTTGTTAAATAAATGGCACAATTTAAATGTTCCCCTTAATTTGTACCTATTTGCTAAAAACACACCCAAAATATGCCTTAAAAGACTTGATGCATGTAGAGTGTATCCTCGATCATCTCCAGATTCAGCTGGCCTAACCAGTTTCATCACCTTCAGTACGTGTCTTTGACCAGGTGTGCAGGGCCTGTCATCATCGCGTTCCAAGTAAAATCAATCAGACACTTTTACAGGTTCCAAACGTCCAAAGGCATTTTGAGGAACCAACATGTAGGGTCTTGTGTCGCTATGAATGAATTACAGTATTTTAACATGAGCGTTTTACAACAGCACTGAAATGGTCTTTTTGTTGTTTTTTTCTGGTGAACAGGCGGGGGTTTAATAATGTTCTGTTGAGAGTGGATCCTACAGGAAATAACAACCCACGCTGCTGTAGATGCCCTTTGACCCAAGTGAGGAGACATCGACTCTGAAGCCACATCTGATTCCAGTTCATGGACAATTATCATTTCAAAGAGCAGCAGAAAAAATGAAGAAGGAGAAGAAGAAAAAAACACCAGCTCATGCAAATTTGAAGATTGAACCCCACAACCAAATCGTGTCGTTTTTTGTTTGGATTTTATGATCTTATCTCCTCTAGATTTCCGAGTGAGTATGGAGGGACGTGAGTAATCATTTAGTCTGGAACCAATTTTATGTAAATCTCCACAGCATACACTGGTGCGCTACACGTTTTCTACAATCGTTTCTGGACCACTCGATGTGTGTTGAGGCAGCGGAAGGTGGGAATTTAATGAGAACCAGATATGTGAGAGGGGAACTGACAGGAAGACAGAGAGAGGCTGAGCGTGTATAAGGGGGTGTGGACAGTAACATGCCGGAGGGGATCAGCAGCAAGGTGTGTGTGTGTGTGCGCGCGCGCGCGTCTGCGTGTGTGTGTGTGTATGTGGGTGTACGTGTGTGTACATGTGCACATGTTTGGGACAGTCGGTCTCTCATTCAGTCAGTCAGTTGGACTGCTGCTCCCTCGCCATGGCTGTTCTCTCCACAGATGTCCTCCGCTGGCATGTAAGTCAAACATTTCTTTGGGTCTATGTAAACTCTGAGAGCAAATGATGAGTTATTATGAGTAATTGCTGGCAACAAGAGATTTTTGCTGGATCAAAGGTAGCACGGGTCGCCTGAATGATCCCTTTCGTCAGAGTCCGAGGCGTCCGGTGCTTTTGGAGGTTTTGTCACGCCGACAGGCGGCTTTCACCGCCGTCGGTGAACCGCAGGCGGCCCCCGGGCTACGCGCCATGTCAGACACAACTTCCTGACACCGAGACAACGATAGAAACCGAAGATAACGCCGAACATGACACAACACGGCAGGCTGCGGCCGTGCAAGGGAAGGGGGCAATAAATTTTTATCAGCGGTAGAAAACACAGCTTTGGCAGGAGATGAGTGCAGCAGAAATGTGCTGTGAGTGATTTATGTTTGCGAAAGCATTTTGATTGTTTATGATGGAGAGAGGGGGGGGGCACTTCAGGTTCACGTAGTTTAAAAGAAAACCCCTGGACTTGTTGAAGAGACACTGACGGTATTAATTAATTAAAATAATTTTTACCATTGATTGTACAACACAGTTTTGTGCTGTAAGTAGCATTGCATTGTCTTCTGTGTTGAGTCGAAGTTACTAATTGTTACTTTTGTAACATTATACCTTATCATTGTTAAACCTTGACATTTTTGTACTTTATCATAAGTATATCTTAATATTGTAGGTTTGTACCATTAAATTGATCAGCCCGCTTGACCAGAGCAGGACTTTGTTGCTCTGGAGCATTGACGCAATGGCAAGAAGGAACAGAAAGAGCAGTGACTTTAGAGAAGCAACTGTTGCTACTGGTCAATCTGAGAAGGGTTATGAGGCCAGTTCTAAACAATTTGAAGTTTCATTTTTCTAAAAAGGGAAACATTGTTCACAAGTCGGAGACTCTTTTCCCGGGAATAGACGATCCAGTACTCATCCTAAGGACAGGCAATGTGCAATTGCAAAAAAAATCCAAGAGCTCCATCTTGGACTCTGCAGGCCTCAGTGGTCGCGTTAGATTTTAATCAATCAATCAATCAAATTGATTTGTATAGCACATTTCAGCAACAAGACAGTTCAAAGTGCTCTACATTGTAAAAAAACACAAAACATTCACCAGTTAAGAAACCAGTTACAAGCATTACATTTTGTCCAGTGCCATCGTCAAAATCATCAATGTGCATCAAAGGGAAATGTTGGCTAATGTTCCATTTATTATGATTCAACAGCACCTCTAAACACGTGGGTCCTGATTTAAAGGAAGTCAGTGTTCCAGTTGTTTTGCAGTTTTCTGGATGTTTGTCTGAGATTTGTGGTGCATAGAAGTTGAATCTTCTGGTCCATGGAAGCATTGAACTAAACATTCAGCTTGGTGATTGGTAATATTTAGACTGGAACTGCTTCAATGAATAAATAACATGGTGGACATAAGACTCTGGAAAACAAACACCCTTTTCTTATTTTCTCGCGTCAAAGGCTATATGGCTAAAATAATCGCTGTTCATTTTTAACTGTGTAACTTTACAAACAGCACCTCATAGTGGTCAACATGGCTAATCACAATAAGCTAATTTAGTCTGATACAAACTGGCCATTGATGTTCTTGACATGGCGTTCTCTCAGAGTCCTCTTCTATTTTCTTTCATTTTCTCCTGCTTGACTCGTTGTCATGCTGTGCTTTAATGCTAGGCTAACGTTAGCGTGTCTTCTTTGTTTTTATATGACTTGTTGATATAGTTCAAAGCAGTTCTAGTTAATTCTATGCAGACAACATCTACAAAATATTAATTTAGGTGCCTTATTGGGTTTTGATTAGCAGTGTATTTAATGTTTACTCACCGCATTATTCATCCAAGTTTTTATTTTTAATAACGTTTTCAGTGGATATTGTCTTTAATGACTTGAAAGGGTTGTAAATTAAATGCCAGAGGGTTAAAAATCCAATAATCACGATCCTAAGCTGATAGCTGGGGTTCCTTCAGGTGTTTACGGTCTCTGGTTGTGTTTTTTGCTCTTTTTTTTTTACTCTTATCTGCTCTGTAATTAACCTTGACTTGCTGGCTAAAAGTCAACCGTGGCTCTGACTTTTAGCCACGGTTGTAAAATCTAAACGAAAAATAATAAAAAAAAAATCTTCAGTCAAATTCCTCAAATGTCAGACAAATGGCATCGGTGCTTTTTGGTCTCGCTGACCAAACGCAGCTCGGCCAGTCCAGGGTCACGCTGAAGATAATCACTGGTGGCTGCAGGACATTCTTTCTCTAAATGAGTACCTGAGGAAAGGGGGGTAAGTAGAAAAAAGCCAGAGGCGTGCCAAATTTCTGGAGAAAGCAAAGCAAACGAGACGGGCCCAACCGCATCGAAGTGCTGGCCTGAAATAGCGAAACGTTTTTTTTTCTTCTCCTGTTGTAATGACAGTCTATATTTGGAGCGAGTTGTAATATTCTTGTCATACTTCACAGTTCGGTGAGAGCAGCTTTTCGCTTCTCGCTCATGGAAACGATTCTCATGTGTGTCTCTATAGGCCCGCGTCGAAGAGCTGGAGGAGGAGCTGGAAGCAGAACGGGCCATGAGAGCGAAGGTACAAGATAAAAATCATCAGGTTCTCTGTCGCCACTTTCTCCTCTACAATTGATACAAACGCCGATCGGCTGGAGAGGCGATAAGCCGAACGGCTCTGTGATCAGATTAACTCTGAATCTCTTGAGGTGGTTTAGAGAATCCAGCTGAATGTTCAGCTAATGGAGAGACCACTTCACTGAACCTCCTGGTTATCCCACCAAATATTGATTTCTGAACTCTTTGAGTTGAAACATTAGTATTGTTGTTCCGAAATGAATATTTTTAATTTTCTGCTCATAAATACTAAATTTTTGCTTGGAGTTTCAGAAACATGTTGACAGTAGTTGATAGAATAAAAGAACAGTGTTCATTTTACTCACACATATAACTACGAGGAGTAAAATCAGAAAAACTAATCATTTTAAGTGTTTTGTTTTTTTTCCAGAGCTGAATATATAATATATAAATATGCAAATTGGAATTAGGAACATAGATTTGATCAGTGGGAACAAGGCAATTTTGAAAAAAGTCAGTAAAAAGTTTTTGAGCTAATACAAAGTATTTTATTTTTTTACTTTTTGATCTGTATCGAAATCAGTGTATTTTGTGAAACGACAATATAAACACTTTTTTCACATCACCACGAGTCACGTGATCGACATCCGGACGCTGCCACTGACTGAAAAGACAGAAGACAGCAGGAAGTGACAGGAGGATGATGATGGAGCGCCGTGTTTTTTAAAGACTCATATCAGATTTTAATCATGGTTTCATATTAAGTGACCGCAGTTGCAAAGTCGTGTGTGTTTTTATCAGCATTAGCGGGAAATCGCACTCATTTCCAAAAGCTTTAGCAGGTTCACTTGATGCTGCTCTGCTCTGGTCATCCCAAACCATCTGCACCTGTGATAACACTCCGGTTTGGGTCAGACCTTGTGTTTCTGATCAGCACACAGGGGCAACCCCTGGAGCACAGAAAGGCTTTTTCCTCTGTCTGATGTTTCCCATCACACACCACTGAGTCCCCAAACCTCGGCCCTACAGGCAAAATAAACACGTAGACCTTCTGCCTCTCCACCACAAAGAGTCCAACACATCTTCTCTATTAAGTGAAGCTTTCTGGAAAAACCACGTCTGCGCCACATAAGGCTCATCAACTGGGGAGCTTCACAAGTATGTTAGTTCAAACAAGTCCCCTATTAAAGCTTGTGTGTGATTAAGCCCTCATACGGTAGGTACGGAGTGACAGTGGGCCCGAGGGTGTCGTCCACACCTCTCTCCACTCTGGGTGGTATTCTGTTAACAGTGCGAGCCGGGAGCCCCTCTAGCCCCCGAAAAGCCACAGAGCGGAGCCAGAGGCACGCGGAGGCTTGCAGGTCTTTATCTGTTCGGCAGCCTCCGTCTTCAGAGCGGCTCAATTACAACATACCTCGGCTGCAGACAGGCTCGCCATTGTTAGGCTCTGCTCCTCGGGTCGCACTCGGCCTGATAGCATCAGGAGAGGCAGAGCGACAGACGACGCTCGTTTTTTCCAGTGGATCCTCTCCCGGGTGGAATGCCAGGCAGCCAGACACACACACGCACACACACGGTTTCTTTCAGAGGCATATAGGCTCTAAGGATGTGTTGACACCAAACCTGTTTAGTCCTTAATTGTTTACATATTTTGATCATTAACATCTCTGGTGTTATCGTTAACCACTGTTATTATCGTTAACCACTGTGGTTAACCATTGTTAACGTTAACAACTGTTATTAACGTTAACCACTGTGATTAGCCACTGTTATTAACGCTAACCATTGTTAATGTTAACCACTGTTATTAATGTTTAACAGTTATTAACGTTAACCGGAGAGGTTAATTTAATTTAATTAAACGTATTAATTAAATTAAATTAGTTAAAAATTAATTTAATGATTCACTTTTAATCATTAAAAATTGTAATTTTTAATTATTAAAATTTGCGAATTTTAATCATTAACCTCTCCGGTTTCAACATCTACCACTTTAACAGTTATTCACGTTAACAGTAATTAACCACAGTGTTTCACACAGACACTAGCTGTGTTTTCATCCAAGGTTTTTCTTAATTCAGATTTTGAGGAATTGCATTAGAAAAGAAAAAATTCAAAGTTACTACCTCAGTTTCGCTCACTTGAGATGGTTTTTGGATCTGTGCTTTTTGGGAGAAATGTCTGGTTCAGATGTGTGGTCCATTCTAGATTTCAGCTTCTACGTTTGTTACTGACGAACATCCGAAGAAATGACACTTTTGCTTTTGCGTTCTGATTCAGTCAAAACCAGTTGATGAAAATTAGTTTCCCAAGCTTCCTGGTCATTTAGAAGCCCCCCCGCGCGACTCCCCCTCTCAACTCCTGCAGACTAGCCTACAGCAATTAGCAAACACCTGGTGGAAGAGTGCATCTAATGAGCTCATTGTAGGAGCCACTTCTCAGTGAAACGCTGGTAAAAAAAAAAATGTTGTTAAAGAGTTAATAGAGGAGCCATGTTGTGATGACCTACTGAAGATGGAGTTTCAGAAAGAGCAGGAGTTTCTTAAAGAGACGGAGGCCCGATTTCAGGGCATTAAATTACAAAGTCAAATTTCTTTTAAGTCGTATTTGACATAGATAACAACTGAAGCTAATGTAGTGTCTTGATATAAAATGGCACTATGTGGTTGGAAAACTCATTTAAAATCGATTTGTGTTCATACAAAACAAAGATGTTAGGAAACAGCAGGAAAGATATTAACTACTCATAACGTCTGGGCAGAACCCCACTTAGGGAAGACAACGTACTCTGTTTACCCCTGCTAGACTTTAAGCCGCCCTCAGGATTTGATTTGTTTCTTTTTGTATGTAGCTTAGCCCAGCGAGGCTTATGCTGTTTTAAACCAGAAAGGCGTAAAGGAACGGATTGGACATCTGTACAGCTGGGGTTTCTTTAGAGGGATAGATGAGCGCCGCAAAGCTTTTGTGTAAACGCGCCTTTGTGTGCGTGTGCACGGAAACAAACAACTCCTCCACGCTCTTGTGCAAACGGAGCGATGACTCTGCCGTCTGCAGCAGCAGCAGGGCGCTCTCTGGGGGGTCCGTCCAGCTCGTGAATGGAGGGAGCGGTGTTGACTCAGCCAGCGGAGCGGTCCAGGCCGATGACTGAGCCCAGTGTGTGGGGTTCGAGGGGGCAGGGCTTCACAGGACAGGTGGACATTATATTTTCGGGGCGCTTGGGGCGGGGAGTTTGTTTTCCGTTGCAGGCGGCTGCGGCTCGTTGTTGCGGTCCGGGGGGCCTGAGACTCACGGCGAACTAGTCTCAACATCTACGCCTGCCTTTTAAACCAGCTGGAAAAAGAAAAAAAAAAAACAAAACAATAAAACTGGCCGTAAAAACAAGTACATCTGCTTTGCTCATGAAGAAAGAGTTTTGGTTTTTTTACGCGTGCGGTGAAAAAAGCCTTCCATCTTTAATTTAATAATTAATGCAACGTGAAGGTCAAAATGTCAGAGTATTAACTTTCCTTGTCATTAGCGTTGTTTGTTTTACCTTCACCTCGTCGGAATCATTTGGTCAAGAGGTTTTCTTGTTATTTGGTATTTTTTGTGGCCAAAACCAAAGAAACACAAACTAATAATAAGGTTGCGTCATCAGACCGTGAAATGTAATAATTTGAAGCCTGTGGACAGAATTTTTTTGCCACGTCTCCAACACTTAAAATAACAGCGAAACTCCTGGAGCATCGAAATAGATCAGTCTGTGAATCAGAATTAGATTCTATTTGTCAGATTCAAAGGAGCTTGTTAAAAATAACTTCACTTAAGCAGGTATTAAAATGTTTTTATTAGTCAGATGTGATGCATTTATCTAAAATGTGGCGTTTTCTTTAGCTGTAAGTGCAAATAGAGGCTTGATGTTTTATTTCAAAAAATTAATTTTTCAGTAATACTCAAATTTATTGAATATGACTCTACACCAGCACTCCTGCTGCATTTATTTCCCGAAAAAGAAAAAAGCAGAAATAAGGTTAGCTTAACTGTCTGTTTGGGTTGTAGGGAGTTTTTTCCGTTTCCCCTAATGATTAAGGTCAGATTTGTTTACAGTGACTCAATTTTAGTTCTTTTTAGTTTGTTTATACATTTTGAAATGTTAGAAATCAGTTTATTGGTCTTAGAAAGCCAATAAACTTTCTACTACACCATACCGCTTTATTTCTAAAGTATTTAAAATGCAACATAGCAACTGAACTGCTGTAGAAACTTATCAAGCTGTAGGTGGAGGTCAGGAAGTTAGCAGAAAACAATAAGACAACTATGAGATCTTGTATTTTTATGCCATTTTCACGCTTTTGGCCAACAACACTCTGAGGGCGACGATATTGTCGCTTATCGCAATCATTTTTGAGACAATTAATCGCCCAATAATGTTTATTGTGACAGACCCACTTGGGCTTTTCGAGTTAAAGACATTTTCAAATCTTCAGCATCACTTTGTGCTGCAGTTGTATGTTCCACGACGACTCCGTCTTGGAAAATCGTTACACATAATCCATTAAATCCCCAAACATTTCGGACCCGTCGCGCTTTGGTTGCAGCTGTTCATTACTGCAGCGCCCCCATGTGGATGAAATGTCAGTGATGTGGCTTTAATGGACCTGCTGAGTTTGCTGAGGAAGTGTGTGATGGTCTAAGAGAACTCAGGAATGTTAACGAAGAACATCAGCAGTAAAACAAAGAGCATCAGTTAGCCTCAACGGGAAACAGGAGCTCCACGCCTGCGTCGCTCCTGACCTCTGACCCGAGAGTTGTCAGTGGTGCTGGACCCCTGCAGGTTAAAGATCCCACCGAGTCAGGTGGTGACGGATCCGGATTTACTCTGTGGCTGCTCTGAATGCCAGAAGATGTTTCTTTTCTCTCTTTTTGTTGTAATGTGCACTCGTGCTGAAGGTGCTTTCTGACTGGCAGGTGGAGAAGCAGAGAGCCGACCTCACCAGAGAACTCGATGAACTCACCGACCGGCTCGAGGAGGCAGGAGGCGTCACGGCTTCACAGGTTCGCCAGAACAGGGCCCTCTGGGAAAGGACGGGGATAAAAAGTTTCTCTTAATGGCACACAGCAAACATCCTGTTGTGTTCTGTATTTGCCATCTGAACTGTAAAATGATGACACTGTTGCCAATGACATTTTTGTTTAAAAAAAGAGTCATAATTTATTTTTACTAAAAAGGCCTCAAAGGTGTCCTTTGTTTAACCAACGAAACGTTATTTATTTACTTATTTATTTTAAGAGGATAATTGTAATTCAGTCTGTAGAAGTGGAAAGCTAATAGAGAATTACCCCAAAAGTGTTTTTAATCCCCAAAAAAAAGAAATCCCAATAAAATGCCAGAGGTTTGTGGCTGTACCAAAATTTGGAACGCCTGGAGGCAAACTTTCACGAAGGGTTTGTGTCCCAAACAGATTGAGGCGAACAAGAAGCGGGAGGCCGAACTCCAGCGTCTGAGGAGAGAGCTGGACGAGTCGTCGCTGCAGGCCGAGGCGCTGGCCGCGTCCCTGAGGAAGCGGCACGGCGAGGCCGTGGCCGAGCTGAGCGAGCAGTGCGAGGCTCTGCAGCGGACCAGAGCCAAGCTGGAGAAGGACAAACAGATCCTGAGGATGGAGGTGGACGACCTGGCCGCGTCGGTGGACAGCCTGCAGAAAGCCAAGGTCGGGGGGTCAGCGGGAGCGTCTGGTTGGTGAGGTATGAAGCAGGCGCTTTGGTCTGACACGTGTTGCAATGCAGGCGTCGTCGGACGGCCAGGTGAAGAAGCTGGAGGAGCAGCTGACTGAGGCCAACAGGAGAGGAGACGAGCTGCAGAGGACGCTGTCTGAGCTCAGTGTGGCCAAGAACAGACTGTCAGGTACAGCGACTGCAAATTAGTCAGTAAATCCAGCCACCGCTGAGAATAAAGGCCTTATTCTAAAAATTCATAGCACAGTTATAGACAATCTTTACAAGGTAACAGCAGCAGCTGCTAACAAGCACCAACTCAAAGAACCTGGACTGCAACTAACAATTACTTTAGTAATCGATTAATCTATTAGCTCTGACAATTAATTGATTTATCAGATAACAAAATTGGCACATTCTGCAAATTTTTCATCTGACCATTTAAGCCTTTTTTTTATACAATGTTACAAATCTATTATTAGATGCAAATAGTAAAATAATTGGATTGATTTTATAGATAAAAAAACAAACATTATATTTTGACCAGTATTCTAGTAATTGATTGTTTTGATGATTAATCGATTAATTGGGTAAAAAAAACCCATTGTATTGCAATCAGTTAGTCTAGTAATCTATCAATGATTCTGACAATTAAACGGTTAACTAGATTAAATAAATTCTGCAGATTTTTAACCACTTAATTCTTTTTCATACAATAATACATGAAAATAGCCATAAAACTGGATGAAATAAGAGAACAAACATTGCGTTGTATCCTAGCCATTGATTAATCTATCGTTCTGGCAAATAATTGGATTCATAAATTGGCAAAAGCTGCAAATTTATTTAACCATATTTAGTCGTCCTTATGCAATATTAGAAATACAGTCATTGATACAAATACCCACATAATTCAATTCTTTTTTAAAATAAGAAAATAAATGGAAAATGTTCTGACTTTGACGTTCTTCTTGAATACTCCAGTTAATGATTAATCGATTACTAGACCAGTGGGCAATTATTTCCACAATCGATTCCAGCTGTAAAACAAATACTGAAGTTTTAAGTACTGGAGGAGAACGTGCTTTGATTTAGTTCCAAACACGAACTGAGATCCGTGTGTTTGGACCTTCCTCACTGTCAGATCATCTCACTGTATTCCTGTTTTGCGCGTCCAGGTTGAACTGACCTTGCTTAGTGGTCAATAACCGTCTCCTCTGCTTCCCGCCAGCCGATAACGTCGACGTAAGCCGGCAAATGGAGGAGGCGGAGAGCAGGGCGAGCCAGCTGACCCGCTCCAAGACTCTGCTCCAGTCGCAGCTGGAGGAGCTGAAGAAGCAGCTGGACGAGGAGGTCAAGGTCCGTGTCTTGGGGAAACGCCCGGACGGATCGGGAGCAAACGCGCCCGCTGACCGTCCTCGTCTCTGTTGCCAGTCTAAGCAGGCGCTCGGCGGCATCCTGAGCTCGGCGCGGCAGGAGTGCGAGGTGCTGAGGGAGCAGCTGGAGGAGGAGCAGGAGAGCAAGCAGGAGATGCAGCGCCTCGTCTCCAAGCTCAACGGCGAGCTGACGCACTGGCGGACGAAGCACGAGGCCGACGCCATCCAGCACGCCGACGAGCTGGAGGAGACCAGGTGTGTGGCGCCGCCGCCAGCTAGCGCCCTGCGTGGGTTCTGTATTGTACGGCCGAACAGTAACTTGGGATTTATCGCAGGAAGAAGCTGGCAGCCAGGCTTCAGGAGGCCGAGGAAGTGGTGGAGGCCACCCAGGCGAAATGCTCCTCGCTAGAAAAAACCAAGCAGAGGCTGCAGGGAGAGGTGGAGGAACTCTGCATGGACCTGGAGAAGGTAAAAAAAAAAAAACGACCCACATTAAGGTCAGGTTTACACAGAACCACCCTTCAGTTAAAACATTTCTGCTGCGTTTGCTGCGTTTACCAAGTCTCTGGCTGCGTTTACAAATGTGCCCAAAACTTTATACGCCAAGGTCGAAAACACAACTTAGAAACTGTGTTGTTTCCATTAATTAAGAAATAAAAATAAAATCACACTTGAGTAAGTTTTACACTGTAAGTCATTAAAATCATGATGCGCCATCATCCTCCTACCACTTCCTGTTGTCTTCTTCGTCATTTCCGCCTGTGGTAACGTTGGTTCTTAATTGCATGACCACTGTGATGCAAAAAAAAAAGGGTTTCCATTGCAGTTTTACAAAATACAGTCGACTAATTTCAATTCAGCCAAAAAAAAAAAATCCAACAACCTCATCCTTGTGGCAAAAAGTTTTAACGAGAAGAAATCGCTGTGTTTTGTTTTGTAGTTCCAATTTGTGCAATCGTGTGGTTGGTGGAAACACAGCTTCAGGTCTCAGACTGAAACTTTTCTATTACAAAGTTCTCCAGAGGAGTGAAAGTCCGATGCGCTAGGTGAAGTGAGCTAGCGATATCTCAGAAGAGAAAAAGTCGAATGACAGACGTTAGTTTCATCCAATCAGGTGTGGTCCTGGAGAATCTCTTATGATGTCAGGCTGGTCCAGTCGCGTCGCGCTCCGATTTCGGATCTGGAGAAACAGCCTGTTTGTCACCAGTCCAATCGTTTGTGGCTCTTGAGAAACGTTTATTGGGGTCCAGGACTCTCACTGCCACCCTTGTCTTTGAAAGGGTTCGAGTGCGCAGTGTCTCCGGAGTGGACTTTCCCCCTCTTCCTGCCCTTGACCCACAATTTGGACTAATCTGCCTCGTCCAAGTGGCCTGAGGTGAAGTGTATTACCCACAATTCATCGCTTCATGTGAAGTTTTGAGTTAAAAGTCGGAAATACGTTCACTGAGCTCGCCGTGTCTGTCTCCAAAAAAAATAAAATCGGTTTTCAAATATAAATTATTTGATTATATAAATCAGTTATTTGTTTCACTCGACTGTACATGTGTGAACTCTGTCAAATGTTGCTTTTTTCCAACAAGTCGGAACAAAACGCGACACGGCCGACCCGAGGTGTCTCGACTGTGCCGTGTAAACGTGGAAGTTTTTCCAAAACCAGTTTCCAGGCCGTGTTCTCATGTAAACGTAGCCTAAACGTTGCCGCAGCAAAGCCTTGTTCAGCGCAGTCACAGCATTCTGCCTGACCTCAGGCCAGCAGCTGCGGTCAGGCGCTGGACAAGAAGCAACGCGTGCTGGAGAAGCAGCTCGGCGACTGGAAGCAGAAGTGCGAGGAGCTGGTGGCCGAGGTGGAGGGCTGCCAGAAGGAGAGCAGGCAGCACGCCGCCGAGCTCTTCAAGGTCAAGACGGCTCACGAAGAGAGTCTGGAGCAGCTGGAGGCGGTGCGCAGGGAGAACAAGGCCTTCCAGGGTAAGAATGACTCGCATTAATGTGTTGTCAGTATTTTCATTTACTATCTACAGAATCAGTTGCAATGCACACGACTTCCATCCAGAATATCAGACGCTCACAAAGCTTTAATCCAGCAGGACATTAAGCTCAATGTAACGACATCCGAGTTTTCTTTTTGTTGTTCATTGCACAGAGGAGATAGCTGACCTAACGGACCAGCTGTCAGATGGAGGTAAGAGCGTTCATGAGCTGCAGAAATCCAAGAAGAAGATTGAGATGGAGAAAGAAGAGCTGCAGGCCTCACTTGAGGAATCGGAGGCGGCTTTGGAGGTTTGGCACCACATCTGAAATGACATTTTTGAAGTGATTGTTGTCGTGGCAAACCATGTTTTCTTTCCCCCTAGGTGGAGGAGACCAAGGTGTTGAGGCTTCAGTTGGAGTTGTCCCAGGCTAAAGGAGACGTGGAGCGTCGGCTGCAGGAGAAGGAGGAGGAGGCTGAAGCGGCAAGGTGAGTTTCTCCTCCTTGTCAACTTTAAGAATCTATGAAGAAAATGGCGGCTGAATCAGGACGTCCACACGTCCTTTTTTAATCTCGTACATATTGTGTATTCTTTATTTGTTGCGAAACATTTCTGTCAGGTTTGAGTCACTCGTCGCGTTCTATGGCTCGAGGAGGTTGAGGAAACTACCTGCTAATTTACACGTGGCAAGCTAGCGAGAGTAAATTTGGTTAGCTAGCTTTATTTTGTCAAAAGAAGTGCAAAATTTTCCCCATTTGGCAGGACAATGTTCAGTTTGGCCACTGGTTCACTTCCGTTACCAACCCATGCTAAGCTAGGAGCGTTTCTGTGCCAGAAAACGTTTACGTTCGACACTATGCAGGGTGGAGAATCATGTTCAATGTGAGACGCACAAATTCTCTATTCAGAGAATCAAACAGAACACAGAAATAAATTGTTTTTAATGTGGTTCATTGTAAAGCTGAAGGGTCCTCCTACCATCTCTTACATTTATAGCTCTTTTGGTTTAAAGTTTAATTCAAGGTGGCATTAAAAATGTTCTTAAGTTTGACTCGAACTGTCTTATTATTATTCTGTATTAATATTTAATGCTGCGGGCCAATAACGTCACTGTGCCAACTCTAGAGGTAAGCCAGAGACTTTACTGCCCGTTTTGAGCTGAACTCTGGGAAAAACGAGTGTCGTCTTCTCAGAAAAAGCCACCAGAGGGCGCTGGAGTCCCTGCAGGCCAGTCTGGACGTGGAGGTGAAGGGCAGGACGGAGGCGCTGAAGCTGAGGAAGAAACTGGAGGGGGACATCAACGAGCTGGAGGCGCAAGTGGACCTGCTCACCAAGAGCAACGCAGAGCTCAGCAAGAACAGCAAGAAGATGCAGCAGCAGATCAAGGTCTGCTCACCTTTTCTTTAAATAATGGAAACATTTCCTGCATGTTTGGCTTTTTTTGTTTTCCTTCAGGCATCTTCAAGGAGTAATAAAAATCCTCACATTTTTTTCCAACTAAATTTCCTACATAAATCATAACTTGAAGTGTTCACTAAGGGTTTTACAGATGTTTGATAAATCTTCTAGGGTTAGCCTAACCCTAACCCTGTCACACTAAGACGTTTAATGATTTAATATTGTTTTGAGACCATTTCAATTCAATATGTTGATCACTTAAGAATGCAAGAGCACATTCTCAAATATCAGTTTTAATGATTATTTAACACTGGAACTGTAAGACATCTTAAATATCCAAAATAAATGAACAAAACAACTGGAAGAAAAAATAAATAAATTCTGTGCCAGACTGAAGACTTTGATCATCCAATTTTTGGTAAGAAAAAGAGAAAGAAAGGATCTTGCAAATGGAAACTACTAAGCTTTGTTGTAATTTATCACACATTAATTGATTTATTGCTCATTGCGACAACCCCAAACCTACAGCCAGATGTTCTCCGTCCAGTCTGACTGACCCTCAGCCGTTTAGCATGGCTTGTTGAAAAAATTGTGCGCGTGTACGGACGCTGTCTCGAGGCCTCGCTGTTCTGTTTCCGCCGCAGGAGCTGCAGGCTCAGCTGGAGGAGGAGGTGCGGAGCCACGAGGAGCAGCGGGAGGAGCAGGCGGCCCTGGAGCGCCGCTGCGCCCTGCTGGTCAGCGAAGGCGAGGAGACGCGCACGGCCCTGGAGAGCGCCGACAGGGCAAGGAAAGTCCTGGAGACGGAACTGCAGGAGGCCAACGAGAAGCACAGCGACCTCAGCGGACAGGTCGACCCCGCCTTTCACCCATTTGACCCCAACCAGACACTTGGAACCTCGTTTTTTATTATTGTTTTATGTTTTTGCTGCGTACAGCTTCAGTCCGCTCTGACCGGGCGGAGGAAGCTGGAGTTGGACCTGCAGGCTCTGCAGCAGGAACACGAGGAGCTGCAGACGGAGATGAGAGGCTGCGCCGACAAGGTCAAGAAGGCCGGTTGCGAGGTAAGACTCAGGCCGCCGCCGCCGCACGCCGTTTACGTTTAAACACGCCCAAAACGCTGTGCTCCGTCAGCTGGCGCGGGTCGGGGAGGAGCTGCGGCTGGAGCAGGAGCACATGCTCCATCTGGAGAGGGCGAAGAAAAGCCTGGAAGGCCAGATCAAAGACATGAGCGGCAGGCTGGACGAGGCCGAACAGACGGCTCTGAAAGGAGGGAAGAAGATCATCCAGAAGCTGGAGGGGAAGGTCAGTTCCTAGAAAAACTGATGGTCAACGCTACAGGTGGGCCGAGCGATACCGAGTCGGTGTCGGCATCGAGGTGAGATCTGTACTTTTAAGATTTCAGGTGTAATGTTAACAGAATGAAGACACAAATATAGAAGAACGTCTTCAAATTACAAGGGGAAAAAAGCTGTTTTAGTAAATAAATGTCAGTTATTTTTTTATGTCATAAAATTACTACTGAATTTTCCTAATATTATGGCTTATTATGTCTGACTTTATTCTCCTATTATTTTGACTTTGCTAGATGATTTTTGGCATATAATGACTGTATTTATTGTTATAATGAAAAAAACAATCAACACAAGTTGAATCATATCCAAAGTCCAAATAAGTAGAAACAAGATGGCGGGCCTTGGGACATGCTGAAAGTCCAGACTTTTGAAAAACATGTCATTTCCAACAACCAAACATTGGACAGCCCTACCTGTATATCTGCGTAGCTCAGGCTGCACCTGCAGAAAACGTGACTCTGTGCAGGTCAAGGAGCTGGAGCTGGAGCTGGACTCGGAGCAGAAGCGGCACGCCGAGACGGTAAAGACGCTGCGGAAGAACGAGCGGCGCCTGAAGGAGCTGCTGTTCCAGTCCGAGGAGGACCAGAAGAACCAGCAGCGGATGCAGGAGCTGGTGGAGCGACTGCAGAACAAGATGAAGGCCTACAAGAGACAAGTGGAGGAGGCGGTACGGCGCGCCGCCCGCTCTGTATTCTCTGGGTGGTTTTGAGGTGTTCTGCGTCTCACCGTGTGCTGTCGCCCCGTCAGGAGGAGCAGGCCAACATGAACCTGGCGAAGTACAGGAAGACCGTCCACGAGCTGGACGACGCGGAGGAGCGGGCCGACATCGCAGAGTCGGCGCTGACTAAGATCAGGACCAAGAACAGGGGCAGCTTCGGCAAGGGATACTCGTCTGTAAGGAGAACAAAAACCACCTGTTTCTGACAAACATGCAGTAAAACATGGAACTGCTTTAGTTTCACTGGGATTTTCTGTGATAAACCAACAAAAGGTTTTTCATAATTGAGAAGTGGAAGAAATGGAGGTTTGCTAAAACCGACTTACACTTAAAAATAGTAAAAAACAAACTAAAAATAAACACATCGAGCTTCAGTAGTTTATATCAAAGCTTATTCATGTGTTAGTGGCCTAGTCAAAGTCCAGATCTAAATCCTACTGAGAATCTAAATCAATAGCGATATATATCGCGATACAAACATTATTGATATCAGTAACTAAAATGCCTGATAGAAAGTTAAACATTCAATATATAGACTGTTCCTTGAACTCAGATGCTGAACCGCACAGCATTCTGGGAGATGTAGGCAGAGGAAAGGCTTTTGCTGCTCAACCTCTCAACGCCCAGCTAAGCATGGTCGGTGGCACCAACTAACTTGCTCACTCTTTGGCTACCTAGCAACAACCTGTTGAGTAACTTGTGGTTTCCTAGCAACAACCTGTTGCGTAATATGTGGTTACCGAGCAACAGCCTGTTGAGTAACATGTGGTTACCGAGCAACAGCCTGTTGAGTAACATGTGGTTACCGAGCAACAGCCTGTTGAGTAACTTGTGGTTACTTAGCAACAACCTGTTGAGTAGCATGCGCAGCAGCAGTTTCATCTCTGTTCCTCATAACTGATTAAAAATTAAAAAAACAACGGCGTCACGAGAAACTGTGGATAAAACAGGAAAGATTTCACCAGCAATTTGGTTGAATTTCAAATATTAAAAAAAATAAAAATAATTCTTGATATCCACTGATATGAAAGGCTTTTATTGTGATAAGTTTTACAGCCATACTGTTGCATCCCGGCTATTATTGCTATGAAGGAAAGCAGAGGCTCAAACCCCAAAAGTCTTCCTGCTGGTATTTGATCCTGCAAACCCAGGAGTATAAATAACGCACCACACTTTTTAGATTATTTTTGTTTATTTCACATAAAATTGTATTAAGACTCATTGAAGTTTACAATGGTAATCTGGCAAAACACAACGTTCAAGATGATATAACACCATTAAATGGGAAAGCTTGTGCATTGACCCTGTAGGTGTTTGGAGCGGTTCCGTCCTGAAAGCTGGGTGTTTTCTCCGGCAGGGTTACAGCACTCCGTACCCGGGCCTGGTCCGGTCGCCCAGCTCTGCTGGATCCGAGGGGAGAGGGGAGAAGATCCTGAATGACGACAACGAGTCGGTCAGCTCCCTCATTCCGGCTTACCTCAACTCCCTCAAGAAGCTCATGATCGATTAGCCGGACTTTACATTCGAATGTCCTAAGAGGAAACAAGCAGCGCTGCAGCAGCGTTGGCGTCGGAACATGGGTGTCACGTTCCTGGGTGTTTTCCTGTTGTCCTCCTCCACCACTGACATGTTCCAGCTTCAATCATTTCTGCTTTTAGACGCAACAGAGCTGATTTTTGGTAATGCAAATGCTAAATTCCTGTTTCGTGTTCTCTGCTAAGCTTTCTTCAAAAGGTTGAGGTTGTTTCCAACAAGTCAGTTCTGATTTAAAATGCTTTCGGGGAGCTTTGGTTGCTTGAGTTGATAACTGAGATGGTGACATGGGAATGGTTTCAAGATCAACAAGCGATAATTCATCCAATCAATCAATCAATCAATCAATGCCCTGTTATTAAGTGTGTTTTCAATGTATTTTACATAAAAGTGTAACTGTCCAAACCTGTACCAATACCCTTATATCGGTGCCTAATGATGAAAGGACTGAACAAATCATTTAATATGAAAATGGCTTCTTTTATAAAATACTTTTTCATTGTTTTTGCCTTTTCCTTTTATTTCCAACATAAAACAAATGTTTTGACATTAGATGGATATTTAATTATCCATAGCAAACTGACCAACCCTTAATTATTCGTAAAAAAAATTAAAAATAGATGTACAATTTCTTAATTGATGAAGTAAAACAAAACAGTAATACTGTCAGGGTTTAGAAATAATTAAAATTGTTCAACTTTTAACTTGGACAACAAATCCAAAGGGACTTCCTTCATTTTTTTGTGTATTGTACTTTTATACATCTTTAAATCCTAATAGTGTCTTTCTTTCTATTTCACATTCTTTCGTGACTGTTTTAAATGGGAAACATTTTAATATTTACAACGGGGCACCAGGACATTATTAATAGATTTGTTTTATTTCCACTTTAATCTTTCAGCTACAAAGTGCAACTTCCTGACTGTAAACCTGCGTGGAGAAAACTCAGTAGATCCTGTGACCATAAAGGTAGAATTTCTGATATACATTTTATAGATCACACAAACCGGCTCTCGCATTGCGCTCTCCTTTCTTTCATGTGGCAAATTATCCAGATTCGTCTCAATTTTTATTAATTTTTAAATTTATTTTCATAGTTGATAGTGACACAGTGTGGGGTATCTAACATTGCACCAATTAAACGTAATATGATAAACAACTACTCGGGTAAAGTTAGCCTTCGTGGATTCCAGTACAGAATGGAACTGATGACGTCATCAACCCAGCGGTGAAAAAATGGCGATCTTTGTGGGTGAAAAAGTTAAGAAAAGATCCACAGTTTTGAAGTGATTGAGTTTTGGAGTATCAAACAGCATTTTTTTTTTAAATAATAGGAAAATTACAGCTAGTCGTGGCATTAGCTTGTGCAATAAAAATGTTTTCGTCCTTCCTGTTTTCTACAAATGACTGTTTGCCAGTCTTTAACCATGTTGTCTTTTTTGAGTAAATTTATTTGTTTTATTACCACATTTTCATATAAACAAATTGTAAACATAAAGTTGGCAAATCCGAGCTTTAACGTTAGCTAGGTCTAATGTTAAATATTTAATAGATTACAACAGTTTTTCCCCCAGAAATATATTTACCAGCCCTTTTGCGATTAATGTTCAGTAAAAGAGGCATGTTTCATTTTTGTTTTCTTATTTTAGAAGTCAATGCATTTTCAATCAAACATTAATAATTCCGGAGGGAAATCAAATGTAACTCATATTATCCAAGGTTCTTCAGAGATCGTAGATGCTCATGGCTGTGGGAAAGAAAGGTAGCAGTCTGTATTACAGCTGTTCTGCGGAAGCCTCTGACTGAAGACTCTCTTGTAGTAGTACAACAGTGTCATGAAGAGGATGCGCAGGGTTGTCCGTAATTTTCTTGATTTTATGAAGAATCCTTTGCAAAATAATCACCAGATAGTCTTCTTCATCAGTTTGTTCAGCCATTTTAAGATGGTAAATATGTCATTTGTTGAAATTTAACAGCCCATGCGCTTCAACAGGACATTATAGCAACAGTAAAAATCGTGGCCCCACTAAGTCACAGATGTTACCAATGAATTATAATCTCATTGAGTTTTGGAGTATCATAGCAACACTCTTAGCCTTAACTGCATTTAGTTTTAGCAGCATCGGTTAAGTCATGGCAGTTGTCATTAATTAGCATTACAATGTTGCACAACGTAAAAGCTTCTCAACATTTACAAAATGTACAAGTCGGTGCTACTTCATCATTCACCTCACCTGAGTATCCTTTAGGAAACAATTCCCTCTCACAGTTGCTATTTTCCCGTTCAAAGAATCAGTGTAACTAAAAACAAAACTCTGCTGCTGCATCTTAAATGCCTTTTAGCTGGAATGTGGACGTCGTCTTGGTCGGGGACGGGTGGCGGATCGGCTGACGAGTGAAGGTCCGGCACACTCGTCCTCTTGCTGCGACGCGTGAATTAGTGGGGAAAAAAGAGGTACAGATGCCGTCTCAGAGCTCCCAGTCACGTCCTCAGGCAGAGAGCTGTCCTCACTAACCCCGGAGTTCAGATCTCCACGTCGACGGGCCTAATTTCCCCCGTCTTATTCTCCCGCACCCACACCTCTCTGTCCTTGATGGGGTCCACACACTGCAGGAGCTTGTCCACCGGCTCCATAGTCTGCAAAGAAAGCAGCTGTTAACTGAGAACAGCGAATACGAAGCTCCTCTATGAGTGGATGGATTATAATTTTTTTTAAGTACTGCGAAATGGCTCTTTGCTTCCCTCTGCTGGACATATTTATGTAAAGCAGGGAGTCACTTCTGTAATAGTTTAAAAATCAGCATAAGATACTTTGAGAAAAACTGAAAAAGCTCAATTTTTTCTGAGCTTTTTCACAGTAAAAAAGGGTTTAAAAAAAAAAGGAATGCAATTAATGAGTTAATCCCAAGTTACCTGGTATTATCGATCATTATTATCAATCATTATTAATTAATAACCGGTCCGGTGCCAATAAGTCCAGTCAAAATCAACTGGACTTATTGGCATGGTGTCTTTTTCGACCGTGTTACAAATTTTTCTCTGTTATTCTAACATATCCTCGTCTTCGTAGCACAGCAGCAATGTTTGGTTGAGAAGCTGACGCTGCAGCACTGCTGCTGGTAAGTTGATAACTTAAGGAACTTGAGTGTTTATAACTCAAAACATAAACGTCCCACACTGGACTCTATCTGAACCGTTTCTCTTTCCTGTCCCTCGACGCTCCGCCATCTTTGATTCTGTCTTTGCTTAAAGATAACTAGCAGTACCGTCTTCTGAAGAAAACTCTTGGCAGATGTTACTAGTTAATCAAATAAAACAAATTTTAATCTAACAAACTATCAAACTTATGTTAATTAATTGTCTGCGGTTTTGCGGGCCGCTGTGTTCTGCACTCACGCTTTGGTTGAACATGTCCGTCTCGTGGCGTAGAGTCGTGTACTGACAGAGGTGCTGCCTGATCATCTCCACCCGCTCCACCTCCAGTCTCTCCAGCTCCTGATGAGGATGAGACAAAAACACCTGAACCTCTGTTTCAAATAGCCCTGTTTCACACACACACAACCACACGCATGTTTGCACGGCTATCTTTGCGGGAACTTTCCTTTGACTTCCATTCATTTCTGCAGCCTAAACCTTACCCTTATCCTAACCATTACATACCTAACCCTAACCAAAACTCAATTCACACCTTAGTCCTAAATCTGACCCCTGATCCACAAACAGCATTTCCCCTTGTGGGGACCAGGCTTCAGTCCCCACAACATAGTATTTGTCAGGAAAATGGTCCCCACAAGGTATTAGAAACAAACACACACACACTCTCTCTCTCTCATCACAAACTGGTGTGTCTTTACCAGGCTGGTGGTGACCATCTCCTCAAACCACTTGGACTGAGACTGGTTGTACAGGTCGACGCAGCGCATCAGATCATCCCCTATTGGAAGATAGGAAAAAAAACAAAAAACGATCACATATATAGGAGTTCGTTCAAGAAATACACCAGTCCCAGTACTCCCAGTAGTAAGTAACACAAAGCATCCAGCAGGTAGAGTCACAAGACAAGTTATCCCTCCAGGTGTCTGTCACTTGCAGACTGTTGAACAGAATCGGCAGCTCAAACTGTTATTCCAACGCAGGGATAACGGATTTCATTACAACGGAGTATAAAAAGGGGTGATAACACATCCTGCATCCTGTTGACAACAGAAAAACTCATCATGAGAGAGATAAGATCAGGGAGGAAGCGACGCTAGTCACCATCTTCTCTCTTCACCGTTAGCTTGCGTTGTCTATAAATGAAAGCTTGCTAAAAACAAACACAGTGAGGGCACCATGGTAACTGACTCCAAACATGTACACACCAAGCTGCTTCTCAGAATGCTTTTAAACCTCGATATGGATCTTATTTGTCTCACTGTAAGAAGGTTTGTGCAGCCATTTGAGTTTTAATTGTGATCGGATCACGAATTAGAAGGAAAAAAGTCAGATAAGATACAAAACGTGACGCGTTACACACAGAAATTGATGCATAAACACTAGGAGATCATTGGCAACAACAATCTTCAGAGCGGATGCTGTCACTGATAGAAGATGACGCAAAATGGTACTTTTCCAATAGTACCTAGCAACGACTCAGCTCAACTTTACACAGGTTGAGGGGTGGGTGGGGTCATCATGCAGTCGGGCTTCCTCAGAGTCCAAAACGTAGAGCGACGTATCCTGTATGAGCATAATTCAACAACGCAGGACATAGAAGCCATGTTGGACATTTTGCCCAGTCTGTGGCTTTTTGTCCGACTCAGTAGCTGCTGTGTATTTCTACAGGCGGCAGGTGGTGACTCCAGCTGTGACTCCACCCGCTAGCACAGGGAGAAAGTATTTCATGGCACAGTCAAGGTCCAGAGACAACGCAGATTGGAAGGCTGTTCAAATAGATGCCAGCAAAGCAGAACAGAGTGACGTTCTAAAGGTTCTTGGTTCTTTTTCAAGTTTGTGTTCTGGTTTCTGGAACATAATAGTTTGCAGTCAATGAGATCTTCTGACAGCTTAGCTAGGAATGTTCTCTTGTTAAAAGACACAAAAACAATAAACTCAAGCTACTAACATTTGTTTATTCATTTACTTTTAATACAATGGTAAGATTATGTAATAAAGCATAAAAATCTAAGCGCAAATGACTTTATTATGAGCAAACAGATGTCATGATTTAGTTGTTTTGGTCGGAGCCTCCTCTCTGGTTTCTGCATGTTGCATAAGGAGCAGGCAGCAGGGCTGGCTCTGTGTGAGACTGTGCTGGGATGGAGCGTTCCTTCTTCCATGTGACAGCATGTGGTCGTGCCTGCTTGACTCATAACGTCACCGTCTGGCTGAGAGCTTGCCTCTTAACCATGGACATTCCTGAGGTATAGCACCTATTAAACATGAAAAACCCCAAGGCCTTCTGGGCTTTTACTTTTGTCATGGCATAAAATACTCAGATAACTCAATTTCCGCACAGAGTCCAGCTGAAATCACTGTTTATCTAAAGGGCAGACAAGTTTCCAGCCGTCATTTTGCTTTACAATGACATGTGTAATGAAGAAGGTTTCAGGATGTCTGACGTGGTTAGGTGCCGTTTTATTTTCTGCTTTACTCTCAGGCTTTGTGGTGCTCAATAGGTCGTAAGGGCATGGGTTGACCCAGGATCTCCTAAGCAGGTCAGGCAATGCGTATAAAAGATCTGGGAGGACCACGCTGTCGCTGCCAGTTGGTCAACAAGATGTGGTATATCTAATCGCTTGTCTTATGAATTAGTGCCCATTGAGTTTCCTATGTGTTTCCTTGCCTTTCAGTGATTCCCGAGTTTGCTCTACCTTGAGAATATTGCTGAATCTGATTCTGCAAATATCCATCTAGAGAGCACCTTGATGAGTATTTTTGGCACAGATCCCTTCTCTCTTGCCTGTTCGCCCATCTAAATCCTTCAGACGTCACAGACATAATCCACCAGTCACAGGATCCTAAGGATCCTTAGTGCCCCCTACAGTCAGCCATCTCCTAATTCTCCAGCAAGCCACTGCAGCCTTTCATCTCATCATAATTCAACTTGATAACATCTCAATAGTTCATGGTCTTCATACAACTTCAACCGACTGCCGATCTAATAGGTCTCCGTTCCTGCAAAATCATGATTTTCTGCATTGCACAATAAAACTGTCTTGGTTGTATTTTGCTTTCTCATAGTGTATTCGTATGTGAGCTGAAAACTTTAACCCAAGCATGAAACCAAAAAGCTCCACTTTGTTGCCATCAGACCAGAACTTGTGCTGGTGGTTCCACGTGCATTTCCATGCAAATAAAGGGAAAGACTTTTGGACAATGGCCTTCTGACAAGAAGAGTATCAAAGAAGTTGTGCATGTCCAACATCACTTGTTGATTGAACTGTGTCAGGCAGCACCACCAAGGCTCTGAAGGGTGAAACGCATCACCCTTAAGAGTGACCACTAGGTAGTATGATTCAGAGATTGCTCTCCTTGTGCAACGGCTTAATCCTGCAGAGAATCCCTCATCACTTCATTACATTATCAGGTTGCAAAGGTTCCTTTGTAGACCACAATAAGTGATATTCATCTACCGTAGCAATAAGCAGATAATATTGTTGCTTATTTATTATCCCTACACTGATGGTTCACTAATGATGAATGCTTGAAGTGGCAGATTTTTTTTGAGATCTGCCACACTGTGAGCCACACGTCGCCACTAGAGGGAGCTCAAACACTAAGTGGAGAGAATTCAACTTTTATCCCCAAAATTTCATCATTAGATGGCAAAAAAGTAACTTATTCCGCCCCAACGCAGTGGTTCACTGTACATTTAATGCTTTATTCTGAAACCCATGTAGCCAGGAATCAACTTAGTGGGCGGGATGTTTTTGGCCATTGGATAATTAATGGTTGTGTATTTGTGCAGCATGTGGGCGTGCACCTCCCCCCTCTTTCCCTTCCTCTCCTGGGGTAATAAAGCCAGTTTGCACCCACACCTCTCAGTCTGGTGTGAACAGACTGATGGAGCAGGAGATGCTCCATCAATCTAGCCTTCATCTTGCCTCTGTAACGCTCCGGCTTTAAAAATAATAAATACTTTTTTCTTTTTTTTTAAATCCCATTGTGGCTGTCAACCCTGATAAAATGCATGACTGGTTCAAAAATGGACCAACACAGCAAGTCGGTCCACAGATCAATCAGGCCTCAAGTGGCCGATCCAATGAAGGGGCTGAAAAAAAAACAGCAGAGGAGGATTCAGATGTAATTTTCTTTAAGATAATTATTGACAGGGATTAACTGGGACTCTAGGAGATTTTATATGGATGACTAAAGAAGAGAAAACATTCAAAATAACGAGTGCACTCTGTAAAACTAATTATTGGAGATGCACCTTTAGATGGACCAGTCATGATTGGTGGACCTGGCAGTCAAAACGTCATAAATCCAATTGTTTTCCAGTCAGTGAATGCACCATACCTACAGAATACGCAAACATGTCGTGCTACCATCAACACTCTTCAGTGTAGAAGTCCTATCAGCGGGGTGTTGAAAATGAAGAAGGTATTCAAAAGGCAACTATTTATTACACACATATCTGCTGTTCTGTTGTTAAAGACGAAGCTTCTGCAGACAGGAAGTCGCTCTTCAACCCCATAGCCTGCGTGTTCCCAGAACAAAAACCAGCCAGTTAGGATTAACCAGCCTCAGTGATCACAGCGGACGTGCGACACAAATAAGCAGGAGGTGCTCTGGCCGAGCTAAAACGACAAACACAGATGTGGGACCCCCGACCCCAGGATGACCTCTGCTCTGACCTGCTTGTGTGGATTTCCTGCGAGCCTTCTTGATCTCCTCCTCGGTCTTGCTGGTGAGTTTGCTCTCCAGCTGCTGGGTCTTTAACTCCAGCTCCTTCTGTCTGTCGGCCAGAGCTTTCCGGGCCTGAACGAGATTAAAAAACCCCCAAAAACTCCAATATGAAACGGATAAAACAAAACTACGCTTACTTTGAGATCACCAAGTCTTGTTGATTAGGTCTTTTGGTCTCACCTTCTCCACGGCTGCGTAACGACCAACAAGCTGCTTCCGCAGGTCGGCGATGTGGTGGTCGAACCTCTTCATGTCCTTCTTGAAGTTCTCTCTGAACGTCAGGAAAGGTTTCTCCACTTCGCTCTGGAGCTGCTCACAAAACAAACCAGAGATCAGCACATCCACGAGAGAATGTTCCCCCCATTTCTTGAGAAAAGGTGGAGCAGGAGAACTGTCACATGTGGACCAATCAAACCTGGACTCAGTTGTTCTACACGTAAGTTTTACTTCAGTCTGAAAACACTGCCCATTTATAGATTTGCACATGTTTTCAGTTTTTATTAAATGTGGGAGCAAGTTTCCATCATTAGTTTTTATCTGGATTTAATTGATGCATCACAATTTGACATTCTTATCTACAGATGCTTTTCCTGAGAGAATTATAAGCTTTGGCTTTGAATCACAAGAGGATACGGTTTCATCCCGTTTGCATACGAATATAAACCAAAAGCCTTAATTAGCCGCGTGCTTTTGAGTAGCTTTCCACATTATGTCATCATCCTCTCTCTCGCCGAACTTGTGAGGATGACGGATCCGAAACTACGGACTTATCCAACCCGCTCCGCTTCCTTTTCTTGATTCCCGAGCGTGTGGAGAGTTTAAGTAAACAGAGGCGCTTCCAGCAAAACGAATGTGACAAGATCATGTCGGTTTTTAGTGTTTGCAGCGAGTGCGTCGCTGGTTTAATGATCCTAATAAGCGACGTGGCGTTCTGCCCCAGCTGTCAGCCGTGAATAAGCAGTGCAGCTCCTTCCTGTAGTCGACGCCGCAGCCCATCACTCAAAGATCATTTCCACTCGAATCCTTCCTGTCTCCTCTGAGAATCTGGAAGAATGCCGCACATCTGTGCATCTCTGGAGCATAACATCACCGAGGACGGGTTTCTGCCTCTCTCTCCTCTCCCCTGCTTCATCTTCAACTAATCAAACTTGAGCGGTTAATTGGGACGCGTGTTTTTCACACTTGGAGGCCTTTCCATGTTTTCTGAGACGATCTCCTCTTATTTGCAGAGTTGCTTGCTCAAATGTTGGAAAGTTGAATTGAAAACGGAAACAAAACACAAGCACAATCTGGACTCATTTGCACAGTCAGCAATAAGTCTGTTTCCATGGTCACAAAGCAGGACGTCGCACCACCATACAATGGAGATGCTGATGAGCGGGTGGGTTAGCGTCTGTCAAGGGAAAGTGATTCGCCGATTGCAGGACGTGTTGGTTTTTTTCTCTAATTTCATCACACTACAAACCTAAATGTATGGTTTTTAAGATTTTATGTGACGCATCAACACAAAGTAGTACAGCCGTTGAACATAAACGTCTTTTTTTTATTTATCAATAAAAATCTAAAAAGTGCGGTGTAGATTAATATTCAGCCCCATTTCTGTAGCATTCTGAAAACAAATCCAACTGCCTTCAAAACCTGCCCGATCAGTAACTGGACTCCAGCTGACTCTGGCACAATGAGAGTAAATACAGCTCATTTGTGAAAGATGCAATAGTTTGATCTTGTGTTTTTAAAGGTGCACTATTATGTGTTTTCCAGGCATATAGTGCCATTTTACAGCACAATAAAGTAACCGTTACCTTCGACTGTAAAGACATTTTAAAACCATGAAATTGGGCTGCTCTTTCTGAAACTCTGCCTTCAGGAAGTCATCACAACATGGCTCCTCTATTAACCCTTTAACGAGGATTTACCAGGGTTTCACTGAGAAGCGGCTCCTATAATGAGCTCAGCAGATCCACCAGGTGTTTGCTAATTGCTGCTGGCTAGTCTGAAGGAGCAGAGTGGAGGAGTTGCAGAGGAGGGATGCTCGAAGAGGTGGAAGCTTGGAACCTGCAGCTCCAGGGAGGAGCTTCATAGTCGAAGGTGGAGATCGACCCCACTAACTTGAATGATATAATCAAGGCAACACACCAGGTGTGCTTTGGGTGAGTGAATAACATGAAGCAAAGCTCAAAAAGTCACTTTCACGTAACGCTGCTCCTTTAAGTGAGTTCTGAAGAATTACTGATTGATTATTGAAATTTGTAAGAAGTCCAGCAAACAAGGGAAAGGAGGTGCTCTGGGTAAATGAGACTCAAATGATGTATATAAAGAACGCTAGCGAGCACCGTCAACATCATCCCTGCAGTGTAACACGGAGTGGGGAACGGCATGCTGTGGCAATGCTCTTTGAAATAACTGGTAATCCAAAGACCTGAGATTGGAGGAGGCCCTACAAATACAGGCAGAGCTGCTGTGAAATAGTTAAATCATCATGGAGTGGCCTGGTCACAAATCCAAATCTAAATCTATGGAGTATCTGTGGCAAATTTTGGGCACTCTCCATCAAATCTGACAGACCAGGATAAATGATTAAAAATGTAACTCCGCAGCTCTAGACTTCCAAAGCTAGAGTATTCTAGCATTGTACAAAAAATATATATATATGTAGTTCTACAAAGTACAGACTCAGCTGAGGACCTCCACACTCCCTTCCTGTTCAGAGCACTGATCTGTCGGAAACAAAACCTGCAGGCAACAGATTCAGTGATGCTGCCTTAGCTCATCTTTAGCCTCAGATCTAAACATTATGAAGTGAAGCAGATTACCTTCGAAGAGAACTTCAGATGAACCTCGGCTTCGTCTGCCAGGCTCTTCTTCAGCTGGGCCCATGCCTCTCCCAGAGTCCTGGGAACAGATAAGACGGGCAGAGTTAGGACATCACAAGCTGTAAATACCTTCATCAAAACGACGCCATGTGATTTATTAGATGAGATGAAACGGGGGGGGGTTCTGCCATGACGAGACAAGATTATGACACACACACACACGCACGCATGCATGCAGACTGTCAACCGCACACAGATGGGGCCCAGGAGCCGCCAGTGCAAAAGTTCATTCACACACAAGCAGCCGATGAATCAAGCGAGCTAAGCCGCAGCGAGTTCAACGGGCCATTAGGACGTACGAGACATCAGATATCTGAGTCTCCTCTCAGCCATGAGCTCAACACAGCCGGGAGACACTCATCGTTTGTCTCTTTAATAATCCAGACGTTGGGTTTGCCTAAGAAAAGAAAAGAAAAGAAAAGAAAAAAAAAAAAAAACCCGGGCCGGCTGGATGACCCTTTTGTTTTTCATTAAACTGAGGACTGTAAAAGCATCAGCCAGCAGGCGGATAGTCAAGAGGCACGAGGCCACTGGGATCCAGGACCGACGGTCTTTATGGGCGAGTAGCTCGCTTCAAAGCCTCGCTCTGAATGGAAGACATGCGCGGAATTCCCTCTCTCTGGCATCCAACGTATTCCTGACGCCGGCCCGGGGGAAAGCCTGGCACCTGCGGAGCCGCGGCCTCCAGCACGTCCAGAGCTGCGAAAAACCCATTTCACAGCAAATGCTTCGAGTTCTGAACCAACTTTACAAAAAAAAAAAAAGAGAAAGCAATGACTGGATATGTGTGATTGTGGCAAAAATTAAGGCAACTCTCCATAACGAAAGCCGACTAACAACCAACTCAAAACGAGGCGGAATTATGAGAATACTTCATAATCTTCTAGGTCCAACCAAATGTTATAAACCAACCAAATGTTGTGGAAAACCCACAAGAAATAATCATCAAGTCAAAGATGTGCAATTTTTTAAATCTGATCTCCAGATTTAACCCTCTAAATCTGGAGATCACAATATAAATTCTACAATTTGGAGTTTTGGTTCTCCCTCCTGTAGGGAAGCACAGATTTGAAAACTTGAGGCAATATCCACATCCGATATTAGGACTGGACCCAACGACTGAAAAACGTATCACAATACTTATATTGTGATACGTTCATTGACCATTCTATTAGATGTATTATCCACGCTTCATGTCAGTCGATCTTGATAATTATTGATTATTTCATTTACGTTTTTGCTTCATATAGCTGAAATCCAGCCAAACTGGTGGGATGGTATTTCCTCGCTGTTTTCTTTTACTTTAAGCATTTATGAGGCTCGATGGTGAAACCTTAAACCACTGCTGCGCAAGTTACTCAACAAGATGTTGCTGGGCAACCACAAGTTACTCAATGAGTTGTTGCTGGGCAACCACAAGTTACTCAACGAGTTGTTGCTAGGCACCCAAAAAGCAAATGAGTTAGTTGATGCCACCAACCTTGCGTAGCTGGCTTTGAGAGGTTGAGCAGCCAGCCACTCTGCCTACATCTCCCAGAATGCTGTGCGGTTCTGGATAGAAGTTTAATTAAATTATTGACCATTCTATTCAAATGTATTATCCACTAATACTGACCATGCGTCTATCATGATATATATTATTATAGAGGTTCTCTCTCTTTCTGTGCTGACTGTGTGGCTTCGTGTAGATAAACATTTGGTGATATTTGCTTAGCGAATCTGACAGAACGCAGAGAAGATGTACAAAAACTGAGCTATTACCACCGGAATGTCGACCCAGGAATCCCACTCCCACCGCTGCTGTGATCCATGTTTACATAGCATAATATTTACAGTCAGAGGAGCATTTGGTTGTATAAACTACAAGAGAAAGACGATACGGTTTAAAGTGATGGTTTTTGCAGTGGTTTGCTTTAAACCGAAACAGCATGTTAGACACAGACGCCATGGCGGAACAATGAACATGACCAAAGGAACCTTTTCAGTGAACAAGCAACACTCTGAAATTTTTTCAGCAAACCTTCGAATAACTCACAGCTGGTGAAAGGAAGAGTGGGAAGGATTAAACAAAACGTAAGATTACTTCAATAGTCTCTGAAAATACGGCAAAAAGACCCAATTAGAGTCTAGAGAAAGGGTCTACAATTCACTTTGAGTCTACCACTGCATTAGACCCTCTTTTGTGGCTTAATAACTGTAATCACTAATCCATTCTGACATAAACAACTGAGCGATCTTGGGAGCAGCATTTCTTTGTGTTTTCACAGAAACAGACAGAAACTAGGAATGTTTCTTTTCGTGAACAGTTTTGAACAGTACAATGAAATCATGTGCTTTTTGACACTTCTTAACTGTATTAAATTATTTTGTACAAGTCTGACGCTTTTCTGTTATCTAGAAATAAAACAAAAATGTCCTGATGTTTCGCTTTTTACAGCTCTAGGCTAACAATCTTTAGTTTTTGGACGGTAAAGTTAACTATGATGCTGTTTGAGTGAGATGGTTCAGATTGAAGTTTGAGGGACCTCAGAGATGTAAAAAGCTTTTCAACAGGAAAGTGTCAAATTCCTTCAGGCTAAATACTTTAAAGACAGTTTAAGAAAACGAGAAAGCTCTTTAAAAAGTGATAGGGATATGAGGTTTTGCTCCAGTCTCTGTTTAAAATGGTAAAACCGCATTCATATTTGCACGACATGTGCAAATGTGTTGAGACCATTTTATTTACTGAAGCAAGTCCAGGGTTAACGAATAAATTTGCTGGAGTTGATATGAAAATGGTGGCGAATACAAAGGAACCAACAGAAAAACATAATGTTTGTGTCTTCTGTCTCACAGCTGCAGAAGCTTAGTGCCACTTCAAATGTTATTCGGACTCGGTAAAGTGGATCCGTCCAGAGCCTAACAGGCCCCCCTGACAGCCAGTCGGTACCAACAACATGTTGGATTTCGGAGGGAAAGTGATCTCCCGCTGCAGACCCCCTGTTATTCAAAATTCTGATACGGAGTTGAAGCTGCAGCTTAAGGAAAAATGTCACATGCCTCACAGCCGCATCTCGACCAAACAAATGGTAAATTCAGGAATAAACAGACGGCTGGTTCTGGTCGGATCGGAGGAACCGAGCAACAAAACGCTGATTGTCCCGTCCAACAACAGAGCCGGCCTGAGGCGAAGCATAATGAAAGTATTGTGCTGTACTTTTGTGGGTGTAGGCAGGCCGAGCAGGCCGGCATAATCTGGATTCTGTTAAGGACGGCTCCGACCCACTCTCTGTCACCGTGCTAATGTGACGGAGCTAGCTTACATGTATAAGCTAAACCCTGCAGCGGAGGGTTAGCCTCATTAAACATGGCTAAATTAAGCACTCACCTGAAATCCCCCTCCTGTCCTCTGATACCACGCTAAGAATGTAATAATTAAATCTATAAATTCAGCCAGGCACGAACAAAAACAATAAAACATCTGTAAAATTTACCGACTAGCAGTTAGCAAGCTAGCTATCTGTTAGCAACACCAGCTAGCAAGCGAAAATATTCACATGCATTTCGCTGGGTAGATTTTTCTTTATGGTGAATTTAAATAATTTGTCTCTACGAAATAAAAACATGGACTAAAAATACATCGAATTAGCATAACTTTACTAAATAAGTATTGTACTATATGGCTGTAATTTCTCGTAAGAGTTGAGACGGATTAGCCTTTGATCAGAGTAATGCTGTAAAATATTAAACATCCCACAATTAATATAAGAAGTGGAAAATAGCCATAAAAATACTACATTTATTTATGTGGTGCCACTTTACAGCAAATATCATCCCAAAGAAAAAGTAAGAGTGTAAATATGCCCTAGTACAAACATGCAGTAACATCTGCATGGTTGGCCTAGTTCATAACAGGAATATATTGCTGGATGTGGCAGCATTGATCACCACTATCCGACTCTTTAACTTAAACACCATGTTCCCACCACTCTTTGTGAGCTGTAGCATCACAAAGATGCTACAGCTCTTTACCTTTATGACAAACATAAAGGTAAAAATGTTAATACCATGCTGATTTTTCCAGAATATCATTTGAAATATCATATCCTACCAAAAACTGCACCCAACACTGAACACAGTTTTTTGTTTGAAGTTTTGACTCAGCAGCCAAAGTGTCTGAATTATGAATTTTTCCTGCTGCCCTCGAACCCGAACCATGAAACACCAAAAATGACATTTATGAGTTGTTCAGTATTAAGAGGCTGGTTTTTCACTTGTCCTTCTCCAAAACACACACACACACCAACAAAAAAACAAGTTGTCATGTTGCTATGCAGGGTCACCGTTTCCTTCTGGAATTTCTTAATAAGACGAGCTAAATAGCAAGAGTCACGGTCAGAGTCCACAGCTTCTCATCTTCTGCGAGTCGTGTCCCGCTCGGCTTCCTGTTACTTTTCCATTTTCATTGCTCCTTCAGCAGACCAGACAAAGAGCTGCTCTCAGCATGAACTCCCCCCAAACCCCTCTACTGTCAGACAGCGGAGAAGAAGAGCGGCTGAAAACTTTCTTACACTCTGCAGGAGCCTCACGGAGGCCCCCATCGGCACCGCCTTCCTCACTCCCTTCTTCCCAGGCGTGGATGTTTGCCCTTCTCTCCTGTGCTCAGTTGTAGCAGCCGTCACAGGTTGCAGTTCTGCCTCGTAGCGGCACCAAAATGTCCACAACGGGACACCTTGACTGGTCGGGTTATTTGCCGTGAAGCAGTCTGACTAATTTAACTTTACTGCAAATTTACACCAAACAGAACTACTTGAAGCTGAGGTGAAACATCGGTTCACTTCTTAAATGTTTTTTTTTTAATTTATTTATTTTAAATATAGTGATGTGGAAAAAAATGTTTGCTCATTAATTTAACTTTAAATGCTAAATGTATGATTGTAATCTTGACACAGCTTGGTATTTTAGTAAAACTTTATTTGAAGGGGTGTGGATAAGACTGACATAACATCTGTTATGAACATAAAGGAGTCTTTCTGAATATGCATGACTTGTCATGAGGTGTCATTCGGTAAATAATGATACTTTTAATGCAAAATTGCTTTAAAAGTCGCATTAAAAGTAATTTAAAAGTGCAAAACGTTGCATTAAAGTGTCATTATCTACCAAACAATAGAAAGAAAAATGTACTTTTAGTGCAACTTCGCATTAAAAATGTTATTATGTACTGAATGACACTCCACGACAACAGTAAATAATTCATGTTCACAACAGGTGTTTTGTAAATTGATGACAGTGTCATGTCAGTCTTATGAACACCCCTTCAAATAAAGTGTTACTGGTTTGGGTAAGCAGGCCTCACTGCAAAAATCACAAAGATATTACCAAGTATCTTAAACTTATAATATCTTGTTCAGATTATTCCACTTAAAACCAGAACTTTTCCCTTGTTATTAAGGAGTTTTTTAAAAAATTTTATTTCAATCAAGCTTAAAAATTACTTCTAAGTTAGTCTCATCTTATTTCCAGATGTTTGCACTAAAAATTGGACAAAAAAATACTTGGTAAGATTTTGTATTTTGGCAATGAATGCTTATATGAAGTGCTGTAAGTGAACGTATGAATTATTGCACAATTAAACACACCCCTATGTTTAACAGAGACAATACCGAGTCTCTTTTAGATCCTATGTCAATAATAAAATGTAAAGCGAAATAGAAAATAGCAACAAATGGACGAGAGATGCTGGAGGCACTGTTGATTTTTGAGCAACAAACTTCTTTTATATTATTATTATTATTATTTATTTCAAATATGCACATGCTGCCTTATTAAAAATATGTTATTTTACATAATAACATATGTTTCACAATATCAAATAAAACGTATTCAACAAAAATAGATTGAATATTCAAAAAGAAGTGAGAAGAAGCAAAGTTATAAATTTATCTTTCTTTCTTTGGTCAGAATATTTCAGGAAAATATTCTGACCTACTCTAACCATTCCTTTTTTCAACATAGTAAAATATGAAAAAATTACTGCAAATCACCGACCCCCAGAAGTGTGGACTTCAAAATCTGCGTATGCTTAAAGCAACAAACCAAGCAGGCCAGGCAGGCGCACCGTTTCTACAGTACTGACATGTGTTTCTTTAGAAAATATTCATTTATGCAGCCATGTGTGTGACAGTCTCCTCTGAGGCAGATAGGTGGGTGTAAAGATTTAGATTTTTTCTTTCTTTTTTTTTTTTTTACTGTCACTCACCCTTCTTCCTGGCTCGCCAGAGGGATCTGCGAGAGCTTCGAGAGATTCTTGGCGTACTCTTCTTCTATCTTTATTCTGAGAGGGACGGAGAGAACTCGATTACAACACAGCTTTTATGAAACTTGGTTTCCATCTGCGTTTCCTCTGTTGTGCAACAAATGGAGTGATGTGCATAAATGAGCAGAAGAAGGGAAAAACAGGCAAAACAAAACAGGAGGAAATGGTTTTGTTTAATGACAGCTGCTTGGTTTTCATGGCAACGTGACAAAAAAACAACAAAAACCCAAGTTCCGAACGATGAAGGAAGATCAGAAAAGTCAATACCTTTCTCGTATGAACTCGGCCATCTCCTTCTGCATCTGTTTACCCTTGAGCTGTTTCTGCAACAGAACCTCGAAGCCAGTGATGCAACCGTTGCCCTGGGGATCCTTCCTGTCAGCCTGTGAGATAAACACAGCAAGTGCACAAGAAATGCATTGAGGAAAAAGAACCAATGAGATCAGAGCTCCATTAAAATGCAGCCGAGGTACGTTTCCACCCATTTAGCACCTCGACAGATTGACATTTCCACCTGTTCTTCTCTGCAGAGTGTGGACGTTTGAAGATGTTGGTCGTTTCCAGTAGGGATGCACAGATTGCAGTTTTCCGACCAATCATCAATCTCTGAAAAGTTTGACCTGCCAATTCTGATTTTGACCAATGCTGATTTCTTTTTTTTTTTTGTATGCAAAATGCAGCGTTAAAGTTGCTAAGTTGGCAAAAATGGGGGGTATTATTGCTAACCGCGCACATACAGATTTCATGTGTAAGTATCGACTGGCCACCAATCTCACAAATTTAAGGAAATCTGGGCAGATTTATCGGTACAGGTGATCTGGATTGGAAAATAAGCACAAAATTAAGGTTGCAAAAGGGAAACACCTTTTGTTTCCGTTTTGAATTCACTTCAACCAAAAACCTAGTTGAAGTGAATTCTAGTGTGGGTTGAATCCCCATATGAATGGCAAACGGACCAGAGGCCACCCCAAAAGCAGGAAGTGTATTATAGTGCAGGGCATTGTGGGTAAATACAACAAAAACAAACGCCTGTGCCTAGCGAAAGTGGGAGAAACTGCTAAAACCTAACACCACTATTTTTGTTTGCATTTTGTGAAGAAGGAAGTTGCGGTCATATCTTCTTCAGAGCTTTTCATATTATTTCATTCAATGATTCTTGGTGCAGCGCCACCACAGGTGAGGAGGGAAAAAAGGTTGTCCAAAAGGTTTGGTTTGTCTGACGCAGCGTAAGGTGAAATCAAACCGATGCAGCTGAAAACGTAACAAATGCTGCAACTTTGGTCCCCAATCAAACTGAGGACTATGATGATGCATCTTCTGACACAAAAATAAATTCTACTAATTCTCAAAAACATTTAGCTTTTCCTTTTACAGAAAAATCTTTTTCCAAAACATTCAATAAGAATATCCCCCCTCTGGAAGTGACTGCAGTGTCAGAGTGCTTCGGGCACGGCGTGCACCTGGTAGAGATTACACTGCAGGGGCGGGAGACGTCCAAACAGAGCAGCAGAGGCCCGCGGGCTCGCCGCGTTCCAGCCCGTTACTTGGTACCGTGTCATCCCACTGTGCCGTGTTCTGTATCACAGAACAGCCCGGCGCTGACTCTCCGTCTGCAGAGTGGACTCGCATCGAAAGATGAAAAGGATCCGGTGTTATTTTTGGGGGTTTTTTTGTTCTCACTGACTCGTAAGGAAGCTGGCTTGGAGATTTTCCCCCCTCAGGAAGGACTTTGTCAGCAGAGAGAGAGTCTATAATTTCGCCTCCATCACAACTCATTTTCTTTCGAAGAGTATCTCCGTCTTCCAACTTTGCTCCATAATTGTTTTCCTTTTTATGTTGATTTTGTGACGCAGTTTGGTCACCAGTGTTGTGAATGTAAAAGAAACAAATTAATGAATGTAACCTATTTATGTAGTTACATTAGCAGTTATGTTGTAATTCTTTACAAAAAAATTATCTGTGAATGTTTCAAGGACTGTACTAATTCTTTACATTCTTTCCAAGACAGCCAATATTCTCTTCTGCAGAGCATCAACTTACATCTAGAAGTGACGCAACTCTGCATGCACACAGTGAGAGCGAATGATCAAGAGCTTGTGTCCTAAATAACATGACAGTGGATCACGGAAGGGTAACTCTTGCACATCTTATGGCATGCTTGAAGGAAGAACAGCAAAGTAGAACATCGAAGAGCTGTAGTCCCCCCCATTTTGTTCAGAACGCTGTGAAAACTGAAATGCAGAAATGAATGTGCAGAACATTGAGGAAAACTTACCCAGAAGTAGTCACAGTAGCTCCACTCGTCGGGTTTCAGCAGCTGCTGTTCGGCCATAAAGATTGGAGACGGAAACGTCACACAGTTGATCTGTAGGTTGAAGACAGAGAGGAGTTGGTGATGGATCTGTATCGGAGTGTTGGACCTATTAAGAATAGTGACACTACGGACATTAGAGAAGTTATTGGAAAATGAAATCTGCATCTCAACAAAGCTCGTCAGCAGAGGCGCTTTCCTCAAGCAGCTGAGGTTTTTCTACACATTTGTTTTATTATATAACACTTTGTTGCTTTTTAACCAATGAACTCTTTACTTATTTACTCACTTAATAAGCTTTACATTAACATGCCCCGTATGCAGCACTCTGCGAAAAGCCAGTTTCTTTAAACTCGTCTTTCTGCCGGAGATCTGACAAGTCAGCAGTTTTCCCATGATTACAATCAAAACACAGCAGTCTATAATTTTATAAAAATATTTCCTTTTTAATGTGGAGATTTTACAGGAAAACTGAATTTTGAGTTTTTATGAGCTGTAAACCCAAATTCTACACATTAACATAAATGAATGCTTGGAAAATACGACTTTAAGTGTTTTTAATCTACATAACATTTTAACTTCACTGTTTTAAAGTTTAATTTCAGGAAGAAAGTAACTTTTTGAAGCTATTCTGACTGATAGAGATGAGTGAATTTACATGCATACTTGCATCTTAATATAGTTTGCTCTCTCTCTCTGCAACCAGGACTCACCAAAGCACAGAGAATGATTTAAATACGACGCAGCTCACTTATGTTTCCTGTTCTTATTAATCTAAGGGAAGGTATTTTCTGTACGTGTCGCAGTGGTGTTCTAACACAACACTGAATTTATCAACCAACATCCTGGATTACCTAATATTGCTTTTTAAATTGTCCTGCAAAAGTTAACAGCAGTTTGTCGGTTTTCTTCCCCAAAGTCACCAGCTCTATACGTCCGATCAAAATGTGGTTGCAATTATTTGCTCTATCATATGCAAAAAGCATAAATAACTGCTTTTAATTAAACCACAGAGGAGAAGCAAGTTTCAGTGAGCTGCCAGGGTACCCAAAATATCTCTAAGGTTGTTTTTTTGCTTTACATCTGTTTGTGTCTGAGGTGTCCAACAAGCTGGGGGGGGGGGGGGGGCGGGCCCCCCCCCCCCAACAAACTAAGAGTAAGAAACCGTATTACCAGCCACAGTTCAGACGTTGGGG
>CAEGAD010012424.1:0-71221 GCA_903067055.1 Poeciliopsis paucimaculata
ATTACTTCATTAATATTTTATCAATGTTATTTACCAGTTTGGATAACCTGACTTCCAATCAATGAAGAAAATAACATGTTTAGCAAAAATGCACCAGACCCAGACCTGCAGGCCAGGGGCGGTTTGGACACACCTTTTCATTCAAAGAGTTTTCTTTATTTTCATGACTATGAAAATTGTAGAGTCACACTGAAGGCATCAAAACTATGAATTAACACATGTGGAATTATATACTTAACAAAAATGTGTGAAACAACTGAAAATATCTTTTTATGTCTTCAGTATAAGACATAATACATGTCTTATATTCTAGGTTCTTTAAAGTAGCCACCTTTTGCTCTGATTGCTGCTTTGCACACTCTGCATTCTCTTGATGAGCTTCAACAGGTCGTCACTTGAAATGGTCTTCCAACAGTCTTGAAGGAGTTCCCAGAGATGTTTAGCACTTGTTGGCCCTTTTGCCTTCACTCTGCAGTCCAGCTCACCCCAAACCATCTCGATTGGGTTCAGGTCCGGTGTCTCTTAATTTTGTTTGTGAATATATGTAAACAAGCAATTAGATTTGGAAAACGCACAAACTAATATCTTCTCATGGGTCTTAGCCCTGTTGGGAGCTAAGCACCCCTAAAGGTCAAATCCTAGAATCGCCCCTGCTAAGTAGGATATTACAGTAGAAAATTGTTGTAGAGAAGTAAAAACTTTTGAACAATGCAAAAATTCCATGTCAGAGACATGTCAGAAACTCATAGAATAAAAGAACAATGTTCATTTTACTCAAACTTATACTTATAAAGAGTAAAATCAGGTTGAATAATTGTATGGTATGCTAACGTTACATGACACATAAACAACAAACTGAGACTGTGCCTGGTATATTAACATAACATATTAAGAGTTATTCAGATAACATAAATAACATGCTAACAAGTTTACCAAACCATCTGTGTCACTACAAATCACTTCAGTGTCGCTTGTAAACAACTCCGCTAACTCCGGAGTGTGATATGATATAGTAATTTGTTAATAATTTCACACATAAGTTGTTCCAAAGTATAAGTCGCACCCCTGGCCAAACTATGAAAAAAACTGTGAATACCAGACTATAAGTCCAGTATTTAGTTGTTTGTGTATATAGATATATATAAAAGGTTTAACTGTAATTAAATATCACTATTGAAGGTAGGTGGTTAGTGAAAGGTTAGGGGAAAGTGGAACTAACAGGAGAACAGAGAAGACCAAGGCCTTAGGGTTTGCTCATTTGGAAACAGACTGTTGAACAACTTAACCTGTTGAAAGGAAAAGATTGTGCAGCAACGGATGTAGAATGACCTTTGAGCAACCCCAGAACATGAACACAGATATCATGTCATAATGCCTCTAAGACAATAATGGATGTGAGATCATGTATCCAAGCATTCAGCCAATAAAACAAGCACACCAATAGTGCTAGCCAATGCAATTGCGTCTGTAGGGTGGATAAACCCTATAAAAGGTGAGTGCAAAAGAGGAACCTTTGGTTGGATCCTCCAGGCATATTCGAGCCAAGATTGAGATGGACAAAGAACTCTGCAGCTGAAGAAGAGCTGTCAAAGGTTCCCTTTTTAGTTTTCAGTGTCAGCATTAGGGAAAGATAGGCCAGGTGATTGATTTTACTTATTTGATTATTTCTGCTGCTGAAATTAAGCTGAGCTGATCCTTGCAAAATTCCCTTACTAAAATATTTAGCATAAAGAAAATCTAAAAGATGTTGTGGACATTCAATTAATGAGTCACCTCAAAGTTTTTTGATGGTTGTAAAATAGCTATGATGTTTGATTCTGGAGAGGAAAAGGTGGAAAACGTTTGATAGTTTGTTACTGAGGAGCATAGAGGATCCTCCATGGCTATGGTCCCGTGCCCCCCCGGATCCCAGTTTCACTATACTATATGGGGGGATGTCTGTGCTGGCCATGCCCCCATCCGCTCCATTTTCAATGTACTGTACAACAACATGCATCAACACCATATTTAAGTGGGTGGCAGGAGCTGTTGGGTCTTTTCTCACCCCCAGTTCTCTCTTTGTCATATGAGGATGAGACCAGGAGGAGGAATGGGCCATCTTGTTGAATGAGCTGTGGGAGCGTGGGGTTTCAGGCATTGAGGTGTGGGTTCAGCATTCTGGTTCTCTGGGATCATTCAAGTTGTTGGATTATGACTTCTGGTCACGATTGCACCCCCATTACTGTGAGGGGGTCACCTCACAGTAATGGGGGTGTACTGTGTGGGAAAAGTGTACTACCAGCATACTTAGATGCCACCAGGTCTCTGTGGTGTGGGGTTGATTGGGAGTCTGGTCTTTGGTGGACTCAATCAGCCTTCCTCTGTTGCTTATTCCTGGGCCTGCACCACCTAGTGGCTCTTGGTGTCTTAGAGATGGGTATGTGCTGGCTCACCGTGGCAGCTGCTTGCTGGGGCCCAGATGATCTGGCTTTGTCAGGCCTCTGCTGGAGGTGTGGTGTGCCCTTGGGGCTCTGTGTCCATGGCTGGATCCGGACACAAAATTGCAGAGCATGTGGTCTCATCGCTGCATCTCCCTTTGGGGCAGTTTTGGGGTTTAGTATGTAGGCACATACAAATTGACTGAAAAATGATAGCTCAGACACCATAATTCATAAAATTCACACTTGGTAATTTAAAAATGTATGTAAGAGGTAAGAGTACAGTGTGATTCATGACTGTATGCAGTGTGAAGTAATTATGTAGCCTATATGCAGCATTGTAGCGAGAGTTCATATTTGGGTTGGGACAGTCAAGGTGCAAACCTGTGTACAGGCAAAGAGAGGTGATCTGCACTGGCTGCGAGTTATAAATAGCTTTATTAGCCAAATTCTACACAGTGTAAATGGAAAGAATAATAAATTCTTGCTTTCTTTCTGCAGGCTACATGCACAGTACAGTGGGGGCTGATGCACATGATGTCAACTTCTCAATTTTGCATAGAAAAATCTTATCAAAATATTTCAATTTCTTGGGAAGACTTACCAAATGCTAATTTCAGACATGCGAATTTCAAAGCTCCTGGTATACAATATATATAGTCTGAATATAGAAAAATATGAAAAAAATAAAATTCATAATTTCAAATACTTTTAGAATAAAGCCTAGATTTTAGTTTAGTTTACATGGTAATAACATGCACAAACTTGCATATTATTAGTGTTGTGTGTAAAAGGTATACACAGAGCTTATAAAAATAGCTTAAATATTGCAGATATAATCATAATAATTTATTCTTATCATATTTTCATACCTAAAATATATTTTGATTTTTTTTTTTTATTTTAGGCTGGAATGATCCTTGATAATGGAGTGAAGACTACAGAGGCCACTGATAAGGACAAGAGACCCTTTCTGTCCCTAATTGGAGCCAGGTTAGGTTCACCTAACAGTCTTACTTTTCAGCAAACAGTGTGGATGTAACTTATCATAATTAAATATTTCTATTTATTTCCTATGTAAGTTTTATATCTGGCCAAATGTATGGCAATGACAAAACTTTTTCTGTTCACACTCTTCTTTTAATAATTTCAATACATGTTGGCAAAGAATAAATGAACACCTCTTCCAACTGTGGTACATATTTACGCCACTAATTTCAACAGATGAGTATTAGTTTTTACCATTATTTAAAATTATTGGCATCACTGATTTATTGAGCTAAAAAAATTAATAGACTTATTACATCCCTGCCAAATGTAACCTGCATGCTGAATGAGTTTTTTAAACATAATTTTCTTTTATTTCTTTTTTTTTTTTTTTTGATTTAATGGGATACTTAGTCTTTGGCATGCTGAGATGTATTGATTACAATTATCTCCAAATTCACAATCAGTTCATTATTCATATAATTGTTAAAATTATTGGCATCACTGATTTATACCATCTCAGCATGCCATGGAGGTTTACAAGCCCTCCATCCCTGTTTTTTTTATGTTGGCACACACTGCTATGACAGTATGGTATGACACAGATCATTTATGAGGAAAAACATGCCCCTCCACCTTATGCCAGTGCTACTATTTCCATCTGCAGAAATGTACTGCTCTCAGTCAAAAACAATTAATCAGAGCCAGGAGGAAAGTCCTAGCACTGATACACTCACATAAGCGCCGCTCAATGTGCTAATGGCATATAAGCAACTTATCCCTAGAAGAAAACTGTTTATCTGCCATCAACATGCTAACTAGCTTGAGCATTCAAGACACCCTCTGTTGAAGGAAACTAGCTGTAGTGTAGCAGAGAGCACAGGAGAGAGTGTGAACAGAGTGTACATGAGTGTGCTTGACAGCACCAAGACCCTCCTGGCTGTGATTTGTGGCTTTGGTGCAACTGTTTATCACACTGCTTTCGAGAAGATGTTAAAGGACGTGTGAAGTCAAAGACAAAAAGACTGATGGGCTTTTAGAAGTACCAATTCATCTATATACTAAGTAACATGTCTCCTCTTCTACGTAGTTTTGCTGTGATTGTTTGTAAAAGCTCAAAGTAGAATTGAATTAGTAATCTCATATTGCTAAAATTCCTGTGTAATGACAATAAATCCATTGTCTTCTGGTTATTTGGGATCTTGTCTCACTGGAAGCAGCCTTAGCAAGGAGACCCATACTTCTCTCTCCTCAATCACTTGAGCCAGCTCCCCCGGGGGAACTACAAGGTGTTCCCAGGCCAGCCGAGAAAGATAAACTTCTACATTATGTCCTGGGTCTTCCTCTGGGTACCTGGAATCCCTCACCAGGGAGAGTCGAGGAGGAGGCATCCCAAGCAGATACTTGATCCTCCTCAACTGGTTTCTCTTGACTTAGAAAAGCACCAGCTCTACTCCAAGTCCCTCCAGATGAGGGACTTGGACCCAACAATAGCATTAGCTTTAGCGCCAAGCTCATAGCTATGTAAGCTAAGAGCTCTGTTTGCAGAGCCTAATGGGCTTGTTACACGGAGAGTGATCAACAACTGTGAGGAAAGAATGTTTTCCACCACTCTGGGTAGGCATTGACAGTCCAGTCAGGACAACCTCCTGGACAACCTTCTGTGCTGCGTTGCTTTCCCATGTGTGCCGTCTACATGTACGAGCTCGTAATCTCACATACATGAGGAAATGAATGGGGAGAGCTCTCACAGCACTTTAAAGAGAGGAATCAGTCTGGTTACTAGAATGTATCAAGGGAGAAATGGTCATTATTTGCATGCCTTCACTCACTAGGGATTGTTAGGTCACATGGGGTGAGGAAGTCCTTAGTAAAGATAATTTTAATAAGGACTTCCAAAATGTTCTTATTAAAATCATTTTAGTGCTCCTCTTCAGTCTGGGCTTTCCACCACAGACAAAAAACAATTTTACAATCCAAAACAATGTCAGTAAACAGACACAAAGAGACAGATGTCAGTATTATTAGTAGAAGGCAGAGGATGTACCTTGTAGCAAGAGTCGAGGTGCAGATATCAAAAATATAGTGGAGGGGTGTCAAACTCCAGTCTTCAAGGGCCAATGTCCTGCAGTTTTTTGATGTGCCACAGCTGCAAAACACTGGAATGAAATGGCTTAATTCCCTCCTTCTTGGGCAGATCAGTTCTCCAGAGCCTTGCTAACGACATAATTATTCTATTCAGGTGGTGCAGCAGAGGCACATCTAAAAGTTGCAGGGCAGTGGCCCTCCAGGACTGGAGTTTGACCCCTGTGCCGTAAAGGATCCGCTGGCACCCTGCCATCGGTACTGTTGTTAATCTGTCCTGGTGATGTTAATCTGAATGAATGATTGGTCTTATCATTCCCATGCTGCTGGTTTTTAACGTAAAGTGTTCCTCAGGCTTTGGGGAACATGAACCGTTCCTCACCAATGTGAAACAAGACAAGTTGATGGAAGACATTTGATAGGAATCCAGAGAATTGTCAGCTTGCTCTGCTTACTGATGACATTAAGATTACATGTGTACTGCTTGTGGTGGATCAAGGAGAGAAAGAGAGAATGCAACAAATGTGGGGAAAAAAAGGAACGTAAGATGGCAGAACAGAACAGCACTTGCTCTGCTTCTTACTGCAGTGCTCTTATGTAAATGAATGTTCATAGTGGCCGTTCAAGTGTATAGTAGCAGAACAAGCAATAGGAGGATAGAAAAAGAACTTGAGAACAAGTCTGGAGATGAGGAAGAAAAATCTACTGAGAGGAATGTAGAGGACAGAGTGCGGTCTCTGAGTGGAGTGGATCTGATGAGGACTGAAGGGGACTTGTGGGAACACTGGACTAGGACACACGCACCATTTGTGATATGCAGCTTTTGCCTTTTATTTGTCTAGGCATTTAAACTCAGAATTATCTATTAAACAGATATTTTAGAAGTTATAGAATATATCCATCCAGCCATTATCTAGACCCACTGATCAGTGCAGGGTCATTTAAAGACACCAACAACACACTGTGTCAAGTTTCTGACCTGTGGCAGAGAGAACCCAGATATGCTGAGGAGAACATGCAGAAACACCCTGCCCTCCTGACCTGACTTCTTTGTCAGCTTTTTTAAAAGAAAGTAAGGCCATACATGCCTATCCCTAGTGGGGTGCTGGTGCCTGTCTCCAGAGGTCATTGGATGAGAGGCAGGGTCACCTGTCCAGGGTGACCCTCAGATTCATGACAATTTAGAGACATTGTCCTCTAAATTCAACCATGTTTTTGAACTGTGGGAGGAAGCCAGAGTGCCTGGAGAGAACTCACACATGCTCAGGGAGAACATCCAAACTCCCACACTGGGACTCAAAGCCAAGACCTTATCGCTGCAAGGAAAGGCTGCCGGGGTCCGAGTACCAAAATCTTATTTCATTCGTATAAGATAAACTTTCTAATTGCAGATTTTTCTTTGTGTTAGTGTGCCAGGTTTAAAAACCAGTAAGCCAGATAAAGTACTAAAAACCAGTTTAGATAAAATGAAATGGTCTCCAGGAGTTTGTTCCACTAAAAGGATTGCAGATTTTCATGTCCTGCTTTGAAAAACACAAAAAAGTAGGATAAAGTTTTTCCCCACTGCTGTGACCCCTTAACAGTTATAGCAGCAACCCATATACCATGAGTTGTGCAGGTGAGCATATACGTACATGTGTGTCTTTGGGAGAGAGGAAGAGCACTACTTTCAGAGAGTTTGAATAATGGGCTCTGTGCAGCGTCTCGTTCATCATTGTTGATGTGGGCTACTGCTGTTCAGGCAACCTATTTCTGGAAGACCTACCTATGGCATAGAACCAACGTGTACTTACAGGCTCCTGCTGCACTGCTGTATGCTGCAGCAGTCCCAGATATGCCTTTGGCCTTTCAAAGACATCAGAAAAGTCTGGAAAGTCCAACTTCATAAGGTGTCCCATATATGACAGCAAGAGGAGCAGAAACAGCCTCAGAACACAGAGTTCCCATTATTACACCAGACTTTATTTCTATGGTATATGTATATGTTTATACATACACCCTGCCACTCCAAAGTGTGATAATATTATTCTTCGTCAGAAGAAAAACATGTTGGTAAAATATATATATACTTTGAACCTAAATCTGTCTGAAGAAAGAATAGTGTTGAAGAAAAATATTGTTCACATGAAGTGTTGTGGGAATATAGAGGTGGATAGAAGGCTGCCCAGTGGGGCAATTGTTAGCAGTGTTTTTCTCTGTGAAGTTTGAATGTATAATAAAGTTTTGATAAGTTTATCACATTGCAGAACGCTTTGTTGGAACTGAACAGTAAATGCTCCTGCATTTCTCAATCATCCATCACTAACGAAGAAAAGTTTATCTGTGTTTTATGCCTTGTGTCTTACATATTTTTGTCTTAATTTTTCCTCCATTCACTCCCAATTAGCAGATCCAACATGAGTCTGGCTCAGAAAGGCCAGCAGTAGTTTGCTGATGTAATTACAGAGACATGTGGCTGGATCCCAGGCCTGCATATGAGTGTTTATTCGATGTATTTCTGGTGTCATAGAAATGTTGGCACAAACTGTTCACTTAATCCTTCCAACCCCGCAGGGAACCATTAGAGTGGTCAGACTGTGGTCAGCTGAGTAGGAGGCTGGCAGAACTTAAATGTTGATTTATTGAGTAAAAGAACCATTACTAATTCCGTGTTAATGTGATATAAATTTAATAATAATCCTGATAGAGAACCAATTTTTACTGCTACGTCTTAAACAAGTTTAAGCTAAACTGAAATTATTACCAAAAATAAATGTAAAAAACATAATGTTGCCATCAATTACCAGAAAGAGTAAATAAAACCAACTGTTTTTTGTATGTTTACCTTTCAGATATTTCATCATACAAATTCTACAGTGTTTTGATTACTAACGGAAAGACGGGTGATTAGAAGAAAATCAACCAACTTCAATGTGTATTTCTGACTGTTGCATTCTTATTGGCCTGTTGATGTGATCTACATGGCATTCCAAATATAATCAATGCTTTTTGCTGCGGATTCCTACCATGTTTTAAAGTTATAAAACGAGGGCCATCTGTTTATTTGCTCCTTGCACTAACATGCATCCAGAGTGATCCAGTGAAATCAAATGGAGCTGAACACAGGTGTGAATACACTTAGGACTGCTTTCTCTACAGCCTGAGGGGGTTGTAGCTGCACTAACATGGCAGTCTGAAATCAGTTTATTGGGACACTGACATAATGTCATGTGCTTCAAGCAACAAAAAGCTAAATAAAAGTTTCAGCAAAAATCCACACTGCTATCAGCTAATCTAACAAATTAAACAGCTGTGTCATTTTAAACACACTTAAAAAGTGTTTTTTAAAATTTTTTATTAAAGATGGAATTGCTTGAATTCTGAGCAAAAGAAGGGTGTTCTCTCAAAACTCTGGATTTCATTGACCAGTGAATATCAGGACACTAGAAGGGTGAGTGATTTTCTTTTCTTTGTCCTGTGATTTAATTAGAAAATTTTGAAGCTCAAACTGGTGATGGTCACTCACTGCATCATGAAATCTCACATGCAAAGCACAAAGTCTCTCTGTAGGCATGAAGAAAATCCTGTGTTCTAATAGTGTGACGAAGACTACAGAGATTCCTCTGGGATGCTCAGAAATGTTGCTGGTGGAATTTAAAATGTCTTTGTCATTTGAGTCAGTTTTTCCAAGAATCCTTGTTTTTTTTTAAAAATTAGACTTTGTATGTTATTAAAAGATCACATCTAGGAGCAATTAAGTAAACAAATAAAACAGAGCACTGTGAGAATCAGGTTGTTCTGTCTGGGTAATACACAGTACTGCCTTTTATAGCCACAAACCAGGAAAATGACAAGTGGTGAATAATGAGAACATAATGGAACACTATTTGGAGACAAATACATAACTCACCAACAAAATTGTCAGACTCCCAGTGTTCATGTTCTTTGTTTTAAATAACACCTAACTAATCCCTTAGGGTTTACATAAGTTGTCTTACAGATTTATGACAACTTGTGACTTATAAGTTGTCTTATAGGACACCAGGAATTTTTATAAACTAAAAATTCCTGGTGTCAAGAAGGAAAACAAGATTGTTTTACTCTGCCCTTGTATTTAAAGAGAAAGTATATTGTGAAATCAACTTTTTTGAACTTTACATCATATTATTCCCTCAGCAAAAAACATACCTGGAGGTTTGGCTTGATTCTTTCATGTATGTTTAACTTTTTTTTTAATCTCCTGTATCAACCATTTACCTGTGCAAAACTCCTGGGGGGACTGGGCACCACCTTCAAGGATGAAGCTTGGAGCTACAGAATTGTTGTATTGTGCTTATGACACACCCATAAATCTGACACACCAACATCCGCAAACAGTGATGGATGACAAGGCTGCCTTTCATTTTATAGTTACATTCATGACTTTACTAATTTGTATCTAAGAATCTGACTAGGTTCAGCCTAAACTAGCCTCAACAACCATTCCCCCCCAACCCTGTCCATCCCCATAGGACCGATGGGTGCAACATAAGGTCATGTATTGGAATTGCTTCCTAAAAGTCTTTCCCTTTTTTAGGACCAAACTGTTTGGAAACCAAAAATGTTCCCTGCTGTTGCTATATTGATGTCTTTTTTTTTTCTAAGGAAAATCTTTGCCTGTTTGTATCTTCTACAAAATTATTGTGTTTAAATGATTTGTCTTAGTACGTGGATATGAAGAAATGTTTTCTCCAGTAAATCTTTAGTAGAATCAGACACTGCTGCAGGTGGTTTCCAAACTCAATTATCTATGTGAAATGTGACATTTGTACATGAAGATCTGAGCTGCTAGCTTTCCCTCAGTGGATGATGTCATTCAGAGGTTCCCTCCATCAGCTCCTCTCTCTCTCCATAGAAGGCAGGAATGCAATCTCCTGCTGACAGGCACTAGACATCTTCAAGCAGGGAAAACTTTTTGTTTGTGTCTGCCTTCATAAATGTCACTAAAGCATGATTCCACTTAATGATAGTCATGGAGATGTAGCAGCAGCCTCTCTGTGTCTTGTGTGTGGGTGTGGGCGGAGGGATTGCATCTGCCAGGCCTAAGTGTCATTACAGCATTACAACAGCCTCTGTCAAGCCCTACATGGTTGTGTGTGTGATGGTATTTCCTCTGCCCACACACTTAGATCATTTAAACAGAGCATGAATTCAGGCAGAATATTATAACTCCAATGTTTGATGAATGGGCAGATTTGTTGTTAAATCTTCAATTCAATTTGCATTGTTTTCTCACATGTGATGGGCTATAGAGAGCTGCATCATTCAAAATGAAATATTCTTATTGATATGTAATTAATAAATACTAGTCTCAGTAGCACTTCGTAATAACTACATCTTATTTAGCCCCATTTAACCGTTAATAAATAGTTAATTTTGAAAATATCATTAAATAAGGATGATTCATACTTTATAAGCTATAAATTAATACATTTAATATTTTACCTATTATAATGAATTACCCAGTGTTTATTCATTCTCAATAACTCACGAATTAACTATTCTACAAACTGTCTGTAAATGCTTGAATAAATGTACTTTATCAACATGTGTTAGATGTATTAAAAATGTTTGAATTGGCTGTATACAAATCCTGCATTGCAGTTTCTAGAAGTTAGTTAAGTCTGTGAACCCCTCTATAGTGAAATCTATTCATGCTTTTATTAATGTAAACAAAACTTTCTGAAAAAGTTTCTGATCACCTGTGGAAATCAGTCCAAAATCAAGCCAGGAGACAATTACAGTAATTTGATGTCTGACAAGAGAATGACTGGATAAAATATTGTGCAATACAATTATTACAGTGAATGGAGTTATACTTGTATTATTTGAAGCAACAAAAGTTGATTTGGGAGTTAGTTACAGTTTAAATAAAAAGAGGTTGACAGAAACGGAATAAAAAAATTGAAATGTTAAATTCTTAAAGTAACTTTATAAAGTATCTTGAAATAATTCACCACTACAAAATAATAATAATAATAAAAAGAGTAAAATAAAAATAATCCTGAAATGAATGAGTAAATCTGGAAATAACTTGAATATCTGTAAGTTGCTTTGGATAAAAGCCTCTGCCAGATGCATAAACATAATTACTATTTTAATATTGATTTTCTGTTGTGTTTTGGTCTCTGATAGATGTGCTCCTCTTCTTAAACACACTTCAGCACTTTCACTTCATTATTTAAACACACTTACAACAAAGTAGTGGATCTGAAATATGACTCTAGCTCTTCCTGCTGACGCCAGCAGCCAGAGCGTCCCAAGTCAACCCACCACTGATTTACTCAGGGCTTTCCATCTGAACCAGGAGGACACGATGGGACATATGAATGCAATAAATATGGAGGCTTTCAAAGAAATGTGTGTGGATTTGGAAAGCAGTTCTACAGTAGCTTCATGGTATGCTGCTCTTTCAAGCACATGCACACAAAGGACTTATTTAATGTGGAGCTTGAGCACTGCAGTGAGTGGGCGAACGAGGCAGCCCTTTGGTGAGAGAGCAAGAGTTGAGTGAGTGGGAGCAAAATAGAGAGAGGAGGAGAGAGGGAGGAGGGACAGCAATAGGTTAGAGGGATTATGTAAGAATTTACACACCTTGAACAGTTATCCAGAGAGATCTGGGCTCAGGTGTGTGTTTTGTGTGGTGATGAAACATCTCTCAACAATAATGTCTCTGTAGTCCCAATAGCGTTTCAGTGTATACACTAATTTGATAAAGTAGACATATTTCCTGTCAATGTCTCCAATATCATATGTGAATATACAGAAATAATAATAATCAAGGTCAGAGATTAATTGGAGTTTAGTTAAAGAAATAATCTGTGCAGCTTAAACTGGACTCTGTCATGTCATCCTGTAATCTGCAATAAATAGGTCTTGTCAAATACTTTCGACATAATATTTAGATGTATTTAATCAGACAACAATTTATATTGTTATCTGAAACATATTTGATGTACGTTTATATTTGGTCAAGTATACTTCACCCTATGCATGATGTTTTTATAATCATATTTTTATACAAGAAAACTGTTTTATGTGGTTCTTTTGTCAGTGTTCAGTAGGATGCATTCAGAGAAACAATATTATGCAAGAGAGCGTTTGCCTGCAGCCCTCCGTTAATCCTGCCTCCTGAGTGCAGGGAAATGAAATTCTTTGACAACTGTTAAGATGATGCTCTGACTGTTTCAAAGAGAATCTGAAACTGCACCTGTCTGTAAATTCTCCTGTGAAGTGAACTACATTCACATGTTTCATAACGTTAATACTGGACTTACACAACCCAGCTGTACAGCCTGAGCCCAGCATTTACTGATACTGTCCATTTTTTTCATTTATATTCACACTGGTCCTGCTCAGTGAATCAAACAGATCAGTTTTGAAATTAGCTAGCAGAACAGTCCCACAAACAGGATTACTAACACAGATTGGGATCCTGACATGTTGCATCAGGATATTTGTTTTGTTCTGGGTTAGATGAGTTTCACTCAAAGAACAGCAGCACTAAAACAACTGGAATGATACAGCAGCAGTTGGAACACTTTATGATTTTCTGATAATTATTTTTATTTGCATCTCTAGCAGTCATATTAGTGAATGTTACAGAGGTGTGATGCTGCTGATGTGCAGCTGCATCCCTCTCGAGCAGCAAGCACAGGTTCCTGCCTCCACCCTTGACTGAGCAGAATTAGTTTGTGATATGAGAGCAGACCTGCTTTAAATTGATTGTCACGCTGGGATCCAGAACATGTTGTAGTGCTGTTACTATCTGGCTGCTAAGAGGATTACCATAGTCACATGGACCTACTGAGGCTCATTGTACACCGAGGTGAATCTGCGTGTGGCTTTGGCAGCAAGATAGAGGGGATCTATCAGGGACCTGACAGCACTCAACTTTTGCCTTTTTTTTGTTATTATTTTTGCTGCTGCCCCTTTTTGCAGTCTGGCCTGACCTGAGCTGGGTTCAAACCAGGTTCAGCTTCTTTGCATCAGCCCTTATGGCCCTGTTCCACCTCACTCTCTGGAACCTAGAATGATTCGAAATCAGTGAATCATTCTCTCCTCTAGTCTGTTGCTGCTTTATGCCGTGACAGAGCTGGGTTTGTAATTCTTTGATGGGTTTGTAAACAGCTGCCCTGTTGCCTGGTCCCATTGTGAGCCGAAGTTTGGCCTCAGCTTCCTGAGGTGAGAAGCTCTGTGTTGTTCATCGCTGTGTCACAAGTAAATGACGACACATACAGATTTGCACGTTTTGACATAACAAACCCCTCCTGCTTTCAAGGCGATGCTCTGCTCAGTGAAAACACTGCCAGAGCCGAGCAACAACCAGGCCAGACCGGACCGAGTCAGGTCGGACCGGGCCCGGTCCAACCGGACCCGGTCCAGTCTTTGTTAGTAATTGCTAGATATGTTGATTTTGTTTTGTTTTTTGCTCAGGATGATGAAGTGGTTCTACAATGCTCAGCTACAATTCAAAAAGAGCAGCAGAAGCTCTGCCTGGCAGCCGAAGGCTTCGGAAACAGACTCTGCTTCCTGGAGTCCATCTCCAACTCCAAGGTACTGATCATACTTTACTGATTTCTGTATGTAATTTGTGCCTGCAAATTTTTTGTTGCAGGCACAAAAAGTACATCAACAAGAATATAGATTATCTCAGTTGACGAAGTGAAACATGCTTTGGGTTTAATACAAACTGAAATATTTTAACTGTCCATTAAAGTTGGAGTCCCGAAGGTCTATTGAGGCTCAATGTATAATTTGTGAGAGTGGTGAGTTTTAATGTTTGTGGCTGGACGCCACAGACTGCTCCAGATATTTCAGAAAGTCGCCATTTGGCCACGTCTGTGGAACATTGTAGACTTGATGGACATGAACAGTTCTGCACTTCCTGATGATCTATTTCAAGACCGTGGACTTTTTTTTTTTAAATAATACACACTGAGCTGCTGACCATCCTGAGCTTCTCAGTCAGCATCGGCCCTCCAAGCTGTGTCTTTCTATTTCCAGAATGTTCCTCCAGATCTTTCCATCTGTACCTTTGTGCTGGAGCAGTCCCTATCTGTCCGAGCCCTTCAGGAAATGCTGGCCAGCACAGAGGAGAAGGCTGAAGGGGTGAGTGAAGTTCCTGGGATGACAGTCATTCTGCTTTCTATCATTTTATTCTTTCACTCTTTTCTTCTGACCTTCATGCCCTTTTCATTGAAAAAGAGACAATTGATGTTCATTAGTTCATGTGTAATTGGACAAACTGCTTTTACTGGAGCTTAACAGAGACATATTGCACAGCTCTGTACATGTTTATGTCAGAAATAGGATGCTAAATGGAAGAATGGGCATTTCTTGTTGTTCTTATAATTATTGTTTTGTTTCAAATTAATTACAAAATCTATTTAAAATATATATATATATACTCCAATGTTTATTTAGTATTGATGTATGAACTCAGTAGTGACCAGTAGTATTCCAGATTCCGACTTGTCACAGCAGCTATTCATTCAGATCAGGTCTGTACTATTAGAGTGTGTAAATCATAAAAGATATTTTTCTAGTTTTGAGCTTAAAAATAAAATCTTCAGTGAAATTTTTGGAACCTGTGTTCTTACTTATTTTCTTTTAAAATGATGGTGTTTTTATAGGACCTTCATATAAATACCTTTATAGTATTGACTTTATGGTGCTTTGCAAATTTATTTACACCCTTTAAACTTTTCCCATTTTGTAATTTCATAACCATGAACTTAACTGTATTTTATTCTGATTTTTTTTTAGAGAGACCAATAACTATCACTTTTCCCTTAACCCTTTAAAATCAATTTATTTTAAAAGTTATCAAATTAGTAATCAAAGTATTTATGTTAATCTCAATATAATCCGGTTGTGTTGTGAAAGGCTCTAAAGTTTGAAAGAGAACATTAGAGAACAATCAGCTTCATAAAGAACAAACATTCTGCTTGTGTTCAGCTTTAAAACACGTCACGTTCCTTCCTGCACTTTGTGCTGAACTGAAAGGGCTTTGCTGAAAATTTCTGGTACATGATGTACCATTACAACTTTGAACATATGTGGAAATATTTTTTGCAAGGCTTTGTTCAGATTCTCAAGTGTTATAAAAATAAAATGCAGGTCTGTTACACTGAGCATCAGCTCTCCTTCATCTGAATCCTTTCATTCTGGAGGCTCTGACATATCGGAATTGATCAAAGTTTAGAAGATGATTAGATAAAAGAATATTACTGCTGTATAAAAAGATGCTGAGGAAGGTGATGGAAATATTTTTACTCGACACAGTAGCTGCCAAAAACTAGCATCCCATTATCCAGAAAAATCATTCTTTTTTTTTTTCTTCTTTTTTTTTTTTTGCCTTAAATGACATGTACGTTTTAGGGACAAAACTTGGTGTTTTAAAAAAAAAAATCTTATAATAATAATTATAAAATGCTTAAGTTTCTGGATTTTGCAGGTATCTTCTTTTGTTTTGAATCAACAGTGATTCTTGATGTTGATCAAACTACCTTAATTTGTTGATGACCCACTTATTGATAAAATATTTCCTCTTATTAAAGAACTGTGTGGCAGGAATATCTGAGAAAGTACCTGGAAAAATAAAACGTCAAAATGTCCTTTAAATATTCCACTTCAACTTAGAATTCCGACCTAAATATTCACATATACTGTAATAATCAGATCAATATGGATAATTTGCTGCTCCAGAGCAGAAATCCTCTGCAGTATTGCAGGAAGAAAATGTAATTAACTGCTGATTATGAAGCCATTATCCTAATAAAGGTCTGATTTGACCCTGAGTGCTCGTTTCATCAGCTCACATCAGCTTGTTAGGGTGACATTATGAAGATTTTGAATTTTAGAACTTTTTAATGGCTTATACCTTTTCTGTGTTAGCAGGGATTTTGCACTCTATTAAGCTTTCTGAAGTGAAATTTGAAGGTTCTCTGCATGTACAGTTTGCATGAACAACAGTGATGTTCTGCACACCATTATCTGTTATTTGTGTGTTTGCCTGTATGTCACGCAGGCAGCCCAGGGTGGTGGACATCGCACTCTGCTGTATGGACACGCTGTTTTACTACGACACTCCTACAGCGGAATGGTTAGTGAAACCACAGCAAAGCAACAAGAACTGCCTCAACTAGGGGAAGCAGACTCAATTCATATTAGAGTCATCAGTGTTAATCGCCTGAAGGAGCTGCAGAGAACTGAACCAGTCATCTTTAAACAATTTTTTATTCAGTGTCTCTTCTTTTATATTTCTCTCTTTCATTCGAGAAAGCTTAGTAAGGGCTGTGTCATCATTCCAGGACCAGCCTTGCTGATTGTTTTGGGAGTGCAGTCTAAAAGCAGATAAGCCACTGCTACCAAAATGATCAGCTGCCTCCATGAACAAGCTAACTGTTCTGAGAATGTCAAATAACACAAAGACTGAGCTATTTGTACACTAACTATTGAGTACACCTTGCTAGTACAAGGTTGGACCTCCTTTTGCCTTCAGAACTGCTTTTAACCCTTTGTGATTCAACAAGGTCCTGGAGACATTCCTCAGATAGTCTGGTCCATATTGACATGATGGCATCAAGCAGTTGCTGCACATTTGTTGTCTGCACAAACATGATGCAAATCTCCTGTTCCACCACATCCCAAAGTTTCTCTAGTGGATTGAGGTCTGGTGACTGTGGAGGTCATTCAAGTTCAGTGAACTCATTGTTCTGTTCAAGAAACCTGTCTGAGATGATTGGTGCTTTATGACGACGTGTTATCCTGCTGGAAGTAGCCATTAGAACATGGGTACACTGTGGCCATAAAGGGATGGACATGGTCAGCAACAATACTTAGGTAGGGTGTGGCATTGATATGACGCTCAAGTCGTACTAATGGGCCCAAAGTGTGCCAGGAAAATATCCCCCACACCATTGCACCACCACCATCAGCCTGAATGTTGATGCCAAATTCTGACTCTACCATCCGAATGTCGCAGCAGAAATTGAGATTCATCAGGCAACGTTTTTCCAAAGTTCTATTGTCCATGTTTGTTGTGAATTGTAACTCAGTTTCGTGTTCTTAGCTGTCAGGAGTGACACCCGGTGTGGTCTTCTGCTGCTGTAGCCCATCCTCCTCAAGGTTCTACATGTTGTTCAGAGATGTTCTTCTGGATACCTCGCTGTAAACAAGGGATTATTTGAGTTACTGTCGCCGTTCTATCAGCTCTAATCAGTCTGGCCATTCTCCTCTGACCTCTGGCATCAACAAGGCATTTGCGCCCACTGAACGTCCTCTCATTGGATATTTTCTCTTTTTTGGACAATATTAACCATCTTTAAAGATGGTTATGTGTGAAAATCCCAGTAGATCAACAGTTTCTGAAATTCTCACACCAGCCTGTCTAGCAACATCCATGCCACCTTCAAAGTCACTTAAATCACTTTTCTTCCTCATTGAACTGCAGCAGATCGTCTTGGCCATGTCTATATGTCTAAATGCATTCAGTTGCTGCCATTCAATTGGTTGATTTAACACTTGCGTTAAGGATAAAGTGACCGGTGAGTGTATATTTGCAGTGAAAAATGTTATGCCTTTTAAGTTTAGAAAATATCAACGATGGTGGTGGCAGCACCAGGTGGGTGAAAGGACTACATTCAAAATGTTGAATTTCACCTTAGTTCAACAGTCATATGGCTGAAACTGGGACACATTTTTGAGATCCAAAAGGATAATAATCCCAAAGACAAATCAAAACAGGTCGTTAAGTGTTTTTATTGGTTGTTCTAACATGTATGCTGTGATTATTGTGTGCTCCTATTTGGTGAAACTTGTTTTGCTTTGTGTTCCTCATTCTAGTTCTTGTGCTGTCTGTCCACCTCACGGTCGTCTACAGACAAACTGGCTTTTGACGTGGGACTGCAGGAGGAAATGACAGGTGATGGATGGATGGATACTAGTTATCTTAAAACAACTAGTTTTAAGTTATGTCTAGTAAACAACTAGACATAACTGACTTGGACGTTTCAGTTATGTCAGGCAATCTGACATTTCCATTGTTATCACTGATTGAATGACTAAATGTGGCAGTTTTTAATGTATTTTATAAAAAGACATTATAAGGAAGTGGTTACATGTTTTACAGTCATCTTAAGTCATCTCAGTGGTTTTCAGGCAGCCAACAATTGCCTCTAATAAACTAAAGTACCTCTCTTATGGACGTTGGTCCATAATGTTTTTTTTTTTTTTATTTGAATTTCCAATCTTTAAGTTTGAAAAATGTGTACAAAAAGGTTGCTAGAAGTGAGAATTCTGAGTGAGAAAGTTAAAGTTTCTCACTAAACTTGAGATCATCAAATTTGTCTCTCCTTCGTATAAGTATAATTATACTGGAGTGGAAAAAATCACTGACGCAACAGTTTTGACTACTTTTTATTAATAAAAGTAGGATGTAGTAGATTCTCCAGGCTCTTCACTGCCCGTTTATAAAACCTGCTCTTCTCTTTTGTCTAAGGTACAAACTTAATACAAAAATCTAAGTGGTAGTTCTGAATACCTACGCTGTATCAGATGTCAGGGTTTCCCTCATGGACCACTGGGCTAAGCATTGTTTGTTCATTTATTACATACAGTATTAGAATTAAACAACTGAAGTGCAAAACATTTATATTTATTTCAATTGTATTTGTTTTTTACATTTTTTCCTTTTTTAAAATATTATAGTTGGTGGTTAGGTATTGTTAGTAATGTTTCCCAATAACAAATAATCCCCCATATTTCCTGTCAACTTTAAACATTTTTCCACTCAAAAGCACCTTGGGCTTCTGGATGACTTCCTTAGCACCCCTACCAGCAGGTTTAGCAAGTTTCTTTGGAAGCACTGATATGTGGTATTTGCCTGGCAGTTTGGGAAGGACGGGCCTAGAAGACCTTAGAATAGCTAAAAGTAAAGCTTGATGGACAAACTGCTTCCAGAATTCTCTGTAACAGAATCCAAAATTCATCCTCAGTCCCAACTTTCCTAAAAATTTACCCTCTAAAACTTTGTACTTTTGTACTGCACTAAACAAAAGAAATCTAATTTAAATATTTACCTACAATTTGTTGCAGTTTACGTAGTTCTTACAGTATTGACTTTGTGTACAGATTCACCAACAGGGGAGCTGGCTTTTGCATGAACATGCTGGACCTGCTGCTGCTTTTCACACTTTGCTTGCAGGTGCTGACCTTGGTCATCCTGAGTGAAGGATGACCAAGAGGACGGAAAGATGCTAGCATAAGCCCTGCGCTGCCTCTTGCAGAAAATGGCACAATCCTGTCATTTTCATTTAGTTCATTTTATCAAGCCACTCCAACACTTTCTGTTTCTGCTCTATTAATGGTTGCAAAAGGAAATTTTTAAAAATGCAAATGTTTGGATATTGGATATAAGGAGAGTTCCGAGCTGATTTCCAGCACAGTGAATCTTTTTATCACGTGGTGTGTAGTAAAATATAAGAAAACATTAGCCATATCCCCTGTTTTACAGTCTGGTTGCGTGTGTGTAGGTGAAGCATGCTGGTGGACCATCCATCCAGCATCAAAGCAGCGTTCAGAGGGAGAGAAGGTTAGAGTGGGAGATGACCTCATCCTGGTCAGCGTCTCATCTGAAAGATATCTGGTCAGTTGTTGGTCTGTGGGAGCAGCACCAGGCTCTCATCTCTCTCTTTCCCTTCCTTGACTTTCAAATAAATCTGTTCTCCTTTTTTTTTATTCATCTTCTGCCTTTGTTCCAGCAGCTCATCATGATCTATAATGCATATATTGACCTACTGTTTATATGTCTGTTTATATGTATTTATATTATTTATATTTTTATATAAATAAATATATAGATTTTTTATTAAAAAATGTATAAATATATTTGCAATATATTTATATTATACTGTTTATATGCTATGCTAAGGCATAGCAACAGACATGTTAGGTTTGTCCAACATGCTCTGAACAATCTCATACAGTTGGTAAAGCGTGTTGGACTTGATCACAGCTTGGAGGCTCAAAGTTCCAGGTTTGCATCTGTCAACATAACTAATGATCACACTGACGGTCGTCATTCAGGCTCATCAGGTTGATGTAAACAGAAAATTGACTGCTGCTGATGTTTACTTAACTGTTTACTCAAAGTTAAACAGTTTTAGCTTGCGCTGATTAGTCTTAAACCAGAATTACTAAGTTTATGAAATTAATGAATTTCATTAATTTACCAGAAGGAAAGGTTCTTCTGGTACACTTAAGTCAGTGAGTCTGCGCTGACAAACAGACTGAGTCATCGGCCAGTGGTGAACTCAAGTTCCCCAGACTAACTGCAGAAAATCTCTTGTCTGTGTGCTGATATCATTATAGAAATATCTCTGCCTGTGTAATTTGACTTATGTTTCTTGTAGCATCTGTCCTATGGGAATGGCAGCCTGCAGGTAGATGCAGCCTTCCAGCAGACACTATGGAGTGTGGCTCCCATCTGCTCTGGCAGCGAAGTAGCACAAGGTACGTCATTGAGCAGTTACTTTTCCCTTCTGGATTCATTTTCCTTCCTGCTTGTTTGTTACTGTCTGGTCCGATCAGCAAATTAACTTCTAAGCTTCTTCAGCTGGAGCGTAATGAAAGATGACTTTGACTTTTACACAGGCTTTTTACTCCATTTGGACAAATTATTCCTACATATAACTTGTAGAAATTGGCCTTACTTGTGATTAATTTTTAGTCTTATTCAGTTTTTTTATCCAGTGTCTTAAATATCCTTAATAATTTTATTCAAGACACTTGAACTGGGTACTTAAAGCCTCCCAAATAGCAGTCAGAGCTCTCCAGGCACTTTACAATAACATTACTCTGTCATAAAACCTGTCAGTGTGTAGAAGAAAAGATTCACTCTAATCCAGAACAAATTCAAGTAGATTAAAAAATTACATCAAAGCTCAAATCACTATTAGGGTCAAGGAGATTTCACTTCTCCCTCTGGTTGCCTCTGGTGTTTACCTACGACTGATCCCTGGATTCTATCAAGCAGCTTCCAAGCTAAGATCAAACCTGAAGCTGAAGCAGAGATGAAGGAATCAGGCTGCCTGAGGACAAGAGAGAAGGGCTCATAGCCGACATCAAGCTTGTTGATAACTTATAGCGTACAGGCAGGCCAGAGTCTGGGCAGCCATGGCAAAATCTGAGTTGGACCGGTTGGGAGGCAGACCCAGTGCCACAATGTTTACATCAATACCAAACTGGGCCAGCACTGGATCACATTTATGTTAGGCAGAGATAACCTGTGGAACAAGTAACTGCAGCTGGGGCGAACTGCTACTACAGCTGGCATATGAACTTTACCTTAGTTGTGCTGGCAGCCACTTTTTATCCTCCAACAGCTTAGTTGAGTTTTGGATTACAGAGTTACTGCAAACTGACAAAAAATATATTATCCAACCACCAGCCGCTCCAACCAGGATTGATGTTCATCTGGTCTGTGTCACGATCATCATAGTTCTGCTTGAACAGTACAAGAGCAGTCCAAACCTATTTTCAGTTAATTTAACTGAAAAAAGCTTTGGATTTCTAAGATCTATGAATCCAAGCCTAAAAAAAACCGTCTCAGAAAACCTTGATGGTTATGATGAAAGTCAAATCACTTTCAGACTTTTTTATTCCATGAAATTATTATAAGTCAGAATATTAATTGTATGTTTTTAACAGAAACTTACATTGACATAAACAAACCTGCTGCTCTTATTGAAGCTTCTCTTTCAAACCTCAGTTTAGCATTTTTAATCAGAGAAGGTAGAAAAGGTTCGTCTGATGCATTTAGTTCAAACAACATTTTCATTTGACAGTTATGCCTCATTTCAGTTTCTCACTTTTACTTTCAGCCTTTTGTCTATGGTGTTCATATTAAGTATAGCAGAATTATTATCTTTTGTGACTTTAATTTACACATGCATCAGTTAAATCATGTCATTTGAAGTTTTTTAACTTGCAAAATTTCATGAATTCTACCAGTTAACCAGCTCACAACCAAGGCCTCAAATTATTATTATGAAGATAATTATTAGTTGTTGCTTTTTTTTGTTTACTTAGTTTGATTATTATCAAGAGAAAAAATCCCATAAAACTCCTTAATAACAGGAGAGGATTTTGTCTCTCCTCTCTCTTTCAAATACTTTGGGCCCTTTATTAAGAAATTCCAAATCAGGAGTGCTAAATTGCAAGAAATCCCGGTTCTGCCAGTGTTTTGACTATCAGTGCTACCTTGTCAGATTTTCCTACCATAACACGGATAGATAGCTAAGTCTATCTGTCAGTGCAAAACTGCTACTATCATGTTTATAAAAAGAAAACTATAGCGGTTTGTGTTAATGTTAAATATATTGGATAACATTATTTGAGTGACGGGACTGAAGGTTAGGAGTTGTGCTTAGCATTGGAACAATTTATATACATGATGAAACCACAAGAAGATTACTTTCCTTTACATGAATATCCTACCCATTTAAAAGGAAAAGCTATAGATGTATGCATTAATCCTTTCACTAGAATATCCTACCTGTTAAAAAATAGTTTAAATGCAAAGGCGTTTGTAAGAATAAAAAAACAGTGTAATTAAACAAAAATATTTTTAAAATAGAGGAATAAAATAGCCCTCAAAACAATGTATTTTGTCCTGATTAACTGCCAAACAATGACTTGTTTACAGTAGTAACGACTTTGCAGACGGCAAACTGAAAGCATTTATAAGCTGCCTGTCATGTAAACTAAAAACATGAAGTAATACATCAACTTAATGAACGCCATGTATAAAATGAATTAAATAAAGCTTACCATAATCTGCGATGAAATAAAACACATGGAATGATACTTCCACAGGTAGGACATATTTTATAAGAAATCCACAGAGTAAGCAGTATGTGACCTAGCATTGATGTGCGCATTACAAGGTAGGACGGGATTTACGGGTAGCACAAATAAACAGAACACCTGTTCTAATCAGTATTTAACATGAGGAACCAGCAAGGATTAACTGAGAATGAGTTGCCTGAGTTCACCCCACTTCTTTAAGTTCTCTTTCAACCACATCTCGGTACCTTCATGCTCAGCAAAATACTAACAAAAAGGCTGTTGGTCAACCATACAGTTTTTATCCCTGTTTCTGTACTCCTATTAGGAGTGTTACATTATACAGTCCGTTTTATTTTTTCTTCTGTCTTCTTCCATCTTTATTCTCTTCATGTTCTATTGTTATTTTTCTTAGTTGCCAGTTTTACTCTGTTGTCTGTAGGTTTCCTAATAGGAGGGGATGTTTTGCGCCTCCTCCATGGACATATGGATGAATGTCTGACTGTTCCATCTGGGGAACATGGAGAGGAACAAAGAAGGTGATGTTGATTTATATTAAAAAGGATTTGAAGAAGTTCAGATTTCAGAGTCTTCTCTGTTTATTGTCTCTTGTTTAAAATAAAACTACATTTTCTTGTCCACTGAAGATACATTTAACATAAATTCTATTTTCTCTTGGTCAAGAGACTAACAAAATGTTACTATTATTTTAGCTTTAATAAGCTAATAAGATGCTAGGTGGAGCATCTTACTTAACCTACATGTTCTTAGGTTGTCAGTGTTATGAAGGAGTTTTAAAGTTACAGCTATTAGTATTTTTATTTTTGGTTGTCACCCTGCAGATGAGACTATGAGTATGTAGTTCTGTGGGAGAACTGCTGTTGGCAGAAATGCTGAGTTCTCTATATTGACAGAAAGTCAGAGAGTGAGCTCCTTTATGGTTTGAAGATGTTCCCACTGGCTGCAGCCATGTTGTTTAACAGCACTGCTGAAAGTGTCTGTGTACTCCCCCTCACTGACAACAGCTTAGTGTCTGTGATTCTGACTCATCCAAGTGCATCTAGATATTACTGTACTCAGCACAAATGTAAAACTGCCCAAGAATTGTTTGAATGTCAGAGGAAGTGTTTGTAGTTTGGTGTAATGGCTTCATTTTCTCTTCAGGTCAGTGCACTATGAAGGAGGAGCAGTTGCCAGTCATGCTAGGTCTCTGTGGAGACTGGAGACACTGCGTGTCATGTAAGCACAGCATGTTCATTGGGCTGATATCCACAGCAAACTGCTCCGTTAACATGAGATCACTGCTATACATAACCACACTCCTACACACTGACAAACACACTTGATCACATGAGTTATTGTGTTCTGTGGCTGTCGAGAAGTTTTCAGCTCCTGGTGCTGAACTGGTAGCGCTCACTGTACTACTGGCTGCAGAGTGTCAGAGTTCAAGTTAAAAGTATAACACATTTTACTCAAACTGTGTGCGTCACAAGCCTTTAAATGGCCGTGATGGTTGCTAAGGACTAGCACTGTCACAGCTTGACGTTGTGTTTTGAAAGGATTGCAGAACATTACCATGCATGGTTGCCATGTATCAGATTGTCTACACTGATCACCTAAATGTAACACTTTGACCACATAGTGTTTTATTCCATTTTTCAGTGATGAAAATTATTTTGTGTAGCAGATAAAATTGAAGAATGTTATGCTATAAGTTTTACAAAAATTAGTGGAGACTTGCATCAATAATTCAGTAAAATGCCACAAAATGGAATCCATTTTCACTTGGGTTCACTTTACCAGTTGCCAGCACAATCTCACTGTGATGAATGTTAAAGCTACTATATATTTCCTGTAAAGAAATAAAGGCATGTCAAGTTTATTTGTGTAAAACATATCAGTAACAAAACAGTTCAAGGTGCTACACATGATAAAAAACATAGCACAATCAGCCATTACTCTCAAAGTTTGTCATGACATGACATGACAAACACAGAATCATTTCTGTATTTAATCATGGCTGATTGCACCAATTGGAGTGTGAAAACTGAACTCATTTTAACACGATACGAGCTGATAAATATTAAACTTTTTTTCCACTTTTTTTTCCACTTTACAATTGAATAATTACTTGATGTGAATATGTGTGCCTGCAGGGTGGGCATATTGGTACCATCTTGATCATATTCTATTTCTATGTATAATATTTATAAAATTGTATATTTTTTAGAATATTATTGAAAAGTAAATTTATTCCAGTAACTCCATCACAAACAAAAACACATTATACAGATTTATTCCACTCAGACTGATGTTTTCCAGCATTCATTTCTGTTGGTTTTAATTATTTTCAGCTTCTATTTGATGAAGCATAATATTAAAAATAAGAATGCTACGTCAGACCAATTAAAACATATGTTTAATCCAGAAATATAAGCTTAAAGTTATGTTTAATATTTCCTTAATTGTTGTCATTTTCTAAATGTAGATTTATTTTGACAAATGTGCTGCATCAGAACTGCTGGTGTTGAAAGCTATGTTTGCTCTTGTGTTTTTCCAGGTGGAGCGGGAGTCATATCCGTTGGGGTCAGCCTTTCAGACTCAGACATGTGACCACAGGGAAATATCTGAGTCTGACTGAAGAGAAGTCTCTTCTTCTGATGGACAAAGAGAAAGCCGATGTGAGGTCCACTGCCTTCTGCTTCAGGTTGTCCAAGGTAAATCCTCAGTGAAGATCACCACAGTGCCAATGAATACAAGACCTGACTGAGTTTTTGTTCTCTGCTGCTCATCAGGAAAAGCTGGACCCTGGTGTTAGGAAGGAGGTGGATGGGATGGGTACGCCAGACATTAAGTATGGTGACTCTGTGTGCTACATTCAACATGTCAACACCTCCCTGTGGCTTACATACCAAACTATTGATGCAAAGTGTGCGCGCATGGGTGGAGTACAGAGAAAGGTATTATATTGTGCATTTGATTCATTTAATCTTTAATGAGTTTTCAGCAGACCTTTCTGGCTTCAAGCCCACCGTGTATAAGTGTAAGAAACCAACAGTGGCAGAGCTTTCAACTGGAGATACACCAATCCATCATATTTTGTCAGGTTTAGTCACTAACTTTTACAATAAAAACAAAATACTTGTTTTTTTCTTCTTGAAAAAAATAAATAAAAAAATCTTCCTTAACAATAAACTGTTGTGATATAAAGCAATGGCATATCATCAAGAGCCCACATTTACAGAACTGTCTCGACACATTTTAACACGATACGGCCTGGTTTTGGGACAGAGACAAATGAAAGCCAACCATAGGAATTACAGAATATCTCCTTTACTCCTATGCAATAAATATTATAATGCACAAGCTGTTTAAAAGAATACATTACAAGATTTTCCTTGTTTTTTTTTTGTTTGTTTTTTTTTTTTAAATCACTGAGTTCTTTATTGCAGTTAAACATTTCATCATAGTTATTGAGCTACTTTTACAGCAGAGGCAAATGTTACCTGCAGTGCTTGTTACACAGCTCTGCAGTTAAACTTACATTTCATAACAAAGACCAAATGGTTACATTGTTTACAATTTCACCTCCATTTAGCTCCACATATTAGCTATTTGAAACAGTAGCACTTTCTGCGAATGTTTCAATATTTTTTTCAGAATTTAATTTGTAACAGATCATTCAGAGATTAAGACCTGTTAACTGTAAAATTGGCAGTTTCACGATTTGATCTTTGGTGTATCTCAAAACCAGTAAAGATGAAAATCCACCATGAGAACTTTCAGCCGTCGAAAGGTCCTACGGTGCTAATGCCGTCGTTCATAGTGCTTCATTAAACATAGACTTGCAGGATATTGTTTTGAGACTACACATCTTTTTTAAAATCCCAGTTCATTCATATAGGTGATCAGAGAGTGATTCATCATTTTCTGGGGGATTTTGTTGGTTTTGTATGTTATTTTTGTTGGTTGTTTTTAGGCCATCATGCACCATGAAGGTCACATGGACGATGGGCTCACTCTGTCTCGGTCACAACATGAGGAGAGCCGGACTGCCAGGGTTATCCGCAGTACCGTCTTTCTCTTCAACATTTTCATCAGGTGTGTTCTGCTGCACACTTTCACCTTCACAACTTCATTTACTAGAGATACACATAAAGAGAAATGTCACAACAGTTTGAGTAAAACAAGTGCGTCTTTTAACACATTTTCATTGATAAACTGGAGTAGAAATTCTACGAAGGGTGGTCATTTTTCAGTTTGTCTTACACAAAACTATTTCACTGCTTTATAACAGAGATTAGGGAAGGTTTACTGACCCTGTCATTGACTGATATAAAAAGGAGTCTGCCACATTTTTCTTTGGGGCCAGTGACAAAGATGCCCCCATTGTTATCGGAGAGCCTTACTGCTGCTGAAGTCAGAAAATGTCCGCCCGTCTTATCTGGTGTTTTGTTGTGGGATGAAAATTGTTTCTGAGGCATGCCTTCAGGTAATGTTTTACATGCACAGCCCCAGCAGTTCAGAGTGGATTCTTCTACAAGAATATGTTACAGTTTTTACAGTCAACTTTTGCTAAAACATGGATTTAAATCATGTTAGGTTGCTCTTCTTTTACCAAAGGTTTTTCTGGACTAGTGGCCATTATTTGCAGCAGGTCAGACAGGAAATTGGTAGAGAATGAATCAGCAATTTCAAATGTGAACTAAGATCAGCAGATGAGACACAGTTGGAGATGTGGTTGACTGGGGACTGTTTACAGAATACACTGGGTTCATTAGAGAGCAGTGTCCTCTTACTTAAGAGGGAATGTCTCCTCCTAGAGGTATAAGGGCGCAATAGCTTGATTCTATCATAATCCTTTTGATAAGCACATCAGAGCTAGATTTTAACTTGACGTAGAAGCAACCTTGTTCTTCTCCAAAAGATTTGTGTGACAAGAAAATCTTGATGAATACAAGAAAACTTCAGTTCAGACCATAATCCAGTCAGGCACGAAGAGATGTAAACTAATCTATTTTATGAAGTACAGGAACATAATCAGTGTGACAGTATTAGGAAGTAGCCAATATGTGCACAAACTTGCAAAACTCCTAAAGTAACATGTTTCTCCACCTACTGATGAAAGTGTGTCCCAACAGTGTGTCGGTCATTCTGCTCAGGATACTAAAATACTGCATTAGTGGGAACCTCTTAATCCCTGAGTTGAACCCATTTACTGCACACGAAGATAGAAAAAAGGATTTAATCACTTGAGCACCATCGGTTGTGTCTGAGACAGCAGACTGTTTTCTGAAGCCACTCTGCAGTTCTGTAGATAAACATATCTGAGGAGGAGATTGGCCTTGACAATTACTGGAGCAATAACTTGTCACATAAAGTTTAAAACTCAGGATAGATACACTGCAGGCAGAGAGGCTCCCCTAATGTAGGATAGAAAGAGTCATATTGCAAAGACCCTCATTCCTAAGAGGAACACAGGTGAGTGATAAAAACTTTGTGGAGCAGAAAAACAAAACTGCTAAAAGACAAAATGCTTTTGAAAGGAGAAAAGGACAAGAACATTAAAAACAAAGAATGATAACACTGTTAAAATTCATACCAACTGTGAAGCCATGAGAATGTGTCCTTTAAGTTCTAGGCTTTTCTGTGTTTTTTGGGTGTACTTTGGCTTAATCTTTTCATTTGGCAGAGTCTGGGCTCTGTGTTTGACATTAGCTTTAAATCATTTTAGAACCTGGTAAAAAACAGACACATGTTGAATGTCTACAATCAAAAATCAAATTCTATTTAACCTGAATATACATGTGAGAGGACGTATATACATGATACAATTATATTTATGAAGATGTCTGTTAACTTTGCAAACTAAAAAAAACCTGTTAAATCAGTTATTTTAAGTTCAAGTTCCCATGAATTACTTATTTGTATTTTACACGCACAAGCTTTACAGTTTATTATATAATCAGAACTATATATTGGACTGATTTCATTAAAGCCATTCTGTTCTATGGAATCTGCAGAGGTCTGGACACAGTGAGAAAGAAAGGAAAAAGTTCTACTTTAGATCTTCCAATAGACTCAGTCAGTCTGAGCCTACAAGATCTGATTGGCTACTTCCAACCACCTGAAGATCACCTGGAGCATGAAGACAAGCAGAACCGGCTGAGAGCTCTAAAAAACAGACAGAACCTCTTCCAAGAGGAGGTAGGAAGCAGCTCTAGGTGTGCATGCTTGTGTGTATGTCTGTGTGTGTATTACAGAGTTTTTCACTCAGAGCAAAGCCAGACGAAGTAGACCTTTGGTTGAATCATGATATCAGTTTTCTCTTGGTGACTTTGGCCTGACAAATTTAACCATATGACAATTACTCAGACATGCTTTGTGATGGCCATGTCACCCTAACCCTAACCCTCCCCCTCTAAGATTTCAGCTTGATGTGCTGAAAATGCTGTGACTGCAGTAGGGCACACCGAATCTGCAAGATATTTGTACATAGACTTATCTCACCACCTCTGGGATCTTGGCCAGCCCCAGTCCACCCATTCTGTCTGTCTCCAGTTTAGAGAAAACTTTGGCAGCCCTGCTGTTAAATGGCCTGTGGCTGATCGCTTTCAACTGCTGATACAGCTGAAGGTAGAAGGAGGAGCGGATTCTGGCTGTTGATGCTGCTCTCTAGAGTTTCTTGATAATTGTTTCAGGCATAAAAAAGCAGTGCTGGCATCCCTGGGGGTTAGCCATCATTTTTCACCTCAGTGACAGTAGCTCAGGAGGCAGAGGTAACTGGCAGATTGCCGGTTCAAATTCTTGGTCTGTCTGCTTCAGTTATGTCCTTGGGCAAGACACTTCACCCAACTTGTCCTCTGGTGGTGGCCAGAGGACCCAGTGATGCTCACTGTGTGTATCCTGTCAGTCTGCCCTAGGACAGCTGTGGCTTCAATGTAGCTTACTTACTACATTGAAGCTGCATTAAGCCAGTACGAAACTGGCTTAATGCAGTGCACACAATGCACTCAAAAATGAAACTGTTTTTGAGTGCATTGTGTATGTTGGAAGTGAATAAACATGAAATCCTTTCCAGATTTCTGGAGCAGTCTTCAAGTGCATATGTTCTCCACACATTCCACACTGCTGAGCTCTTTCTGCATTGTGGCATTTTATGACAATTTTGTGCGAAAACCTGAAATTTTGCATGTAACTGTTTGGACAGCTCAGTAGCAGCACTATAAAAATATAATAGTCATCATTGCGTTCAAAACATTTTAAGTTGTAATTACAGATATGTGTCTCATTAAATGATAAATCTGGTGACGTCATTTGAGATATCTTAAAAGGAATTTTGACTCATCAAAATGTAATTGAAGATATCTTGAATTATTATTCCTATTAAGCCAGAATGTACATGCAGATATTTTTAATCATCATTACGGAGAGTCAAAATGTAGTTTGGTCTAGTCAAAGTGCATTTTTAGATGTCCAGAAGGTAATTATGGAAAATCATATGAAACCAATTATATGTTAAAATGGCCTGACATAGTGCTTTACCCCTATGCCACCGCATTAACCCAAGAGGAATCCTGTTCTTTTGTTCAGGTAATGCTCTGACCGGAAATGAAACCGGAGCTTCCCTTTTTTGCTCAGCTCTTTCTGAGCAAAAAAGCAACATGTGATTAATAACCACATGCAGACATGTGAATAATAACAGTACACTCTGTGTTTGGGTCTTGCTTTGTTTAGCCCCAGCAAAATAATAAAACTTTGATCATTACATTAAAGTCCAGGAAGCAGAAAATAAAATAGAAAATCTACATCTTATCATTATGAAGAAAACAATGTGTTGCTACAGAGTAGCACAGCCATAAGCACTGTCTGATAAATTTAGTGAAAAAGAGAAAACTGAACTCCTTGTGTTTGTGTAGGGGATGATCAGCCTGGTGCTGGAGTGTATTGATCGTCTCCATGTGTACAGCAGCGCAGCTCACTTTGCTGAGGTGGCTGGAAGGGAGGCTGCAGAGGCCTGGAGCTCCATCCTGAACTCATTGTATCAACTGCTGGGTACACACAGTATATACAGATGTGGACAAGTTTTACACACTCGCAGCCTCTGCTGACAACTTGTCTAATCCATCTTCCTTTATTGTTTCAAGCTGCACTGATCCGGGGAAACAGGAAAAACTGTGCTCAGTTTTCTGGCTCTCTCGACTGGCTGATAAGCAGACTGGAGCGACTGGAAGCTTCTTCAGGTACAGCAGCTTGAAGTTCATGGAGGACGTGTGTACATTTAGTGAGGACAAAAATTTCATCTAGGAGAAAAAGAAATGGGTTTGATGCTTCTTGAGGATTTCACAATATGGAACAATAAGACTTAATTATTAAGATGAGATGATAAATCTCAGATTCCAACTTAATTAAGCTTTTACTGCAGAAAGTTATTTTAACATCTTGTTGTGGAAGCCCTCAATGTTTAAAAGTCAGTTGTCCAAAAAAAAGTCATCAATACCCCAGAATCTAAAATTAGCCTGCGGCTCCAGCTGTGCTTCAGGCAGGACTCTGTGACTTGCTTATAGAAATGAACACCAAACTCACCAAACACCAAAAAGTGTTGTACTTGGGTCAAAAACCAAAATAAAGTTTCTAAGAAATACTGAAAAAACAAGAAAACTAAGACGTGCTGATTATATCTAAAGTTTCCAAAACTTCACTGGACAATTTTTGAAGGGTAAAGATTGAGGAAGGCAAGAGACGACGTTTTGTTCATAGTGAAACCAGAAGGATTTAAATGTATGCAAAGCAGAGAACTGTGATTTGGAAACAAAATGTTTCCAAGTGTGTTTGTGTTGGGCAACCAACAAACCTAGCATTAGATTGCTGCATTTTGTGGACTTTTCCCTGTCTCAGGAGTTCCTGAGATTTTAATGATTGATTATTTGATTCGTTTTGCTAGGTATCTTGGAGGTGCTTCATTGTGTGCTGGTGGAAAGCCCAGAAGCCCTAAACATAATCAAAGAAGGACACATCAAATCTATCATTTCTCTTCTGGACAAGCATGGACGCAACCATAAGGTAGCTCACCACTATAAAAGGTTATAATTGACATAATCAAATTCCTAAAGTTTCACATGTGCAGCCATATTGAAAGTCCACGTAGTGCTTAGTTAGACAGACTTAGGCTAAGTTCAATTGACAAAAATGTGTTTAAAATGTTTATAATGAAAACTCAGATAAATGCCCTGAAGTGACCTAAATGTTCTGATCCAGCTTGGGGAAGAAAGGAGAGCTAATCTGTGGTCTGTTGGTGCTTACCAGGTCCTAGACGTGTTGTGTTCACTGTGTGTCTGTAATGGCGTGGCAGTGCGCTCCAACCAGCACCTGATCTGTGATAACCTGCTGCCAGGAAGAGATCTGCTGCTGCAGACCCGCCTCATCAACCACGTAAGCAGGTATACACACACACATGCACACGCACACAATTAATGATTGTCTGACTGGAAAATTGAACTGACTGCAGTGAACTGAAACATTTTTGATTTTTTTTTTTTTTTTTTTTTTTTGTGGAGGTTAAAGAAACAAATCCAGTTGTACCATCAGTACTCTTCCTCATGTCATTGCTGTCTTTATGTTTTCTAATCTTCCTGTCTGCTTTATTTCAACAGTATGCGCCCAAACATCTTCCTGGGTGTCAGTGATGGCTCTGCCCAGTACAGAAAATGGTACTATGAACTTATTGTGGATCAGATGGTGCCATTTGTGACGTCTGAACCAACTCACCTCAGGGTTGGCTGGGCCAACACCAGTGGCTATGCACCGTACCCCAGTGGAGGGGAGGGCTGGGGAGGCAATGGGGTGGGTGATGATCTCTACTCCTACGGCTTCGATGGACTTCACCTGTGGTCAGGTAGGCATTGTGATCATACACTGTTCATGCAGCATGAGAAAAACATTGTTGCTTTGTTGTTCTTCAAAATAGTAACCATGTACAGTGATTTGTAAATATGTTCATACAGTAAATCACCTAACCAAAAATAAAGGCAAGCAAGAAATAAAAAAATAATCATCTTTTAGATTTATTTCTTTATTTTTTGTATCTAATTTGGCCTTAAAAAGAGGCTCAGATGGACATTGTGAGAAAAACTTTGATTATATTTTTGAAAAAACAAGAGATAAAAAAATTCCATTAAATAGCATTAGATAAATGATGAGAAGGAAAGCATGTTCAGGGGCAACAAGAAGACTAGATGAAAGGTAGCATTATAAAGGTTAGACTAGAGACAGTAACAGGTGAGACAAAGAGCTTGCAGATTTGATGGGGAGAAAAAATAAACATGGAGACCAAAGGAAGGAAAGCCAGAGCATCAAACTGCTTTACTGCACTCAGAAAGAGGAACTGAAAAGGAAAGAACAATTTGTGGTTTAGAGTCTCTGAGATTATAAAATTGTACTGGGAGAGTCTAGTAAAGCAACATAGGACAGGAGTGGATTAAAATAAGATGGAAACAAAGAGAAGAAGAAGAGTATAAGCAGAGACGTTGGAAGCTGAAGGAGAAGTGTTCGAGACAGTTCAGGGACAAGTTAGTGAATGGCTTCCAGAGAACTGGGAAAGGACAGCTAAGACGGTGAGAGAAACTGGTAGGAATGTATGTGGTGTAACTTCAGGCCAAAATAGAAAGTTGGTGGTGAAATGTATTTAGAGGAAGAAGGTAACATATGGTGGGATAGTCAAAAAGATGAAGGGATTTGACTGGGCTTCTGTGAGACTAGATGCCTAGGAAAGAGAAGGAAGACTTTTGATGAGCTTTACAAAAGGTTAGACAGTAAGTGAAAAGGATCTGCACTGATTGGCTGGGCAGAGGGAAGGAGCTGGAGGAGATGTAGAGCAGGCGGATGTGTCAATAAATGAGAAAAATGTGGTGAGAAAATGGAAGGAGAACTTTGAGGAGGTAATGACTGAGGAAACTGAGAGAAAGAAACGAGGAGAGACGGAGAGCACAGCTGGTCTGGATGTCAGTGGATGTACAGAGTTTTAGTAAATGCAGTGGTGAAGTAGATGAGCCACACAGTAGAGCTCTGAGGTGATGAGCATTTTAAATATCACAAATCTATGTTTGTATGTCCCAGCCAGCTGAGGCAGAGCTCTTGTTTTATATGATCCAGATTAGACATTGGCCCCTAATGTGAACTGAATCTGTCTCTCCACCAATCCTGTGCAGGCTGCATTGCACGGACTGTTACATCGCCCAATCAGCACCTGCTACGTTCAGAAGATGTGGTGAGCTGCTGCCTGGACCTGAGCATTCCCAGCATCTCTTTCAGGATCAACGGCCAGCCCGTTCAGGGCATGTTCGAGAACTTCAACTCAGAGGGCCTTTTCTTTCCTGTGGCCAGTTTCTCTGCGGGGGTCAAGTTAGTGTTTAAAATGGAAATTCTTTTCACAGTATTACAATTTAACACAATCAACATGAGGCCACTGCATAATATGTCACTGAGTGTGAAAAGGTAGGCAGTCATGGTTTCTGTGACAGACTTAGATATAACATCAGTCCGATTTTGTACTTCAAAACTACATTCAACTTCCATTTCAACAAGTACTGTCTTATACAAGCCCAGGAATTTAGAGATGAGCTTCAATACTTAAAATTATTATAAGTTGTTATAAGTTAAATTTCATGATTCCACACCATTTCCTTCAAGCTTGTAAACGTCCCTCCTGTCATCCACGACCCTGCAGGGTGCGTTTTCTCCTCGGGGGGCGTCATGGAGAGTTCAAATTCCTTCCTCCTTCAGGCTACGCTCCCTGCTTTGAGGCAGTGTTGCCCAGGGAGAAACTCAAACTGGAGGCCAGCCAGGACCAGACTGTAGCCAGAGACCTGCTGGGCCCCATCGTCACTCTGAGCCAGGCTGCCTTCACACCCACACCTGTGGACACCAGTCAGGTAGTGAGAAAGTAATGCTTTAATGCCTTGTTACACCTAATCAATGAAGTGACTGAAAGCTGATGGCCCAGCCCACACTGTGTGTGTGTGTGTGTGTGTGTGTGTGTGGGGGTGCGTGTGCGTGTGGGCGTGCGTGCGCGCGTGCGTGTGTGTGTGCATGTCTGCTTAGATTGTTCTGCCATCTCACTTGGAGAGAATCAGGGAAAAACTTGCAGAAAACATCCATGAACTGTGGGTGATGAACAAGATCGAACTGGGCTGGACGTACGGTGTGGTGAGTATGGAAACATGAGTCTTATTCAGTCAGTTCTGTGGTTAAGATGTGTGGGAAGGCAGGTTTAATGGCCGAGGGTAAAAGGTTTTTTCTGGGAATCGAATTAATAAATGTTTGTGTACATACATTCATTTCTTGTTCCTTCTTATATAAATATTAACATACTGCAACAGTCGTGGCTGTGGGAACAGATGTAATATGTGATGTTTTGTTCATTTTTGTGTGAATTGCAGGTGCGAGACGATAACAAGCGGCAGCACCCCTGCTTAGTGGAGTTTTCAGAGCTTCCTGAACAGGAACGAAACTACAACCTGCAAATGTCTCTGGAGACTCTGAAGTAATGCAGCTACAGACGCTGCTTTAATTGAAATATCTATGAGTGGCATCCAGTTCTGACAGAGGCAATGCACTTCTAGATAAACCGTCAGTGGAAATACTGCTGAAAATACTTGCATGTGTTTAGTTTATCCTGGTAAAGATGTGCTTAAAGGCTTATAAAAAAATTATTTTCATGGTAAGTGTAAGTTACCACTGTTTTCTACAATTTAACTTCCAACGTTCTTTAGCACCTTTATCATCCTTCTCATTGTGTGTTGTTGCAAAATAAATTAATGTCTTCTGAAGCCTTTAGTTTCACTTCCAGGTGTTATAAACATTTTAATTATGCCTCTGGTATGAATTCATTGGATGCTCTTTCACCTTCCAATGAATTTCCATCACAATTGTCTGTCATATATATATACCTTAGGAAAATAAAAGGTCAATTTGAAAGATTTTATTGATTTCAATTCTGTGTGTTTCAGAACCTTACTTGCTTTGGGATGCCATGTTGGATTAGCAGATGAACATGCTGTTGAAAAAGTAAAGAGCATGAAACTATCATCAACGTGAGTCATACTCACAGTTTGACAATAGTAGCTGAAAAGCAGTTCAGTTCACTTACTATATAGATGTATATATATATATATATATATATGTCATCAATTCACAACAAATGTCCTCACAACACACTTTACAAGACACACATTCAGTCAGTTACATACATTCCAATTTTATCTTTGTAGAAATATCTTATAAAATGCTGTCAGGTGTGTTTTATTATGCTAATTGGTAAAAACGTTTTTCTCTCCAAGGAAACCCAGACCACGTTGAGTCACTGAGTTTGCAGCAATCTGTCAGACTGAGCATGCACTGACACGTAACAAATCCCTTGAAACAGGAAGGAACTTCCAGCAGAACTCACAGCTGATTAGAGGTCAGCTTCTGCTGAGGGCCTGAATAGAGACAGAGAAAAATAGATGTGTTATGCCTGGGGTGATTCTTATGTTTAATTAAAAAAATGTCATGGGTTAATGACAGCAGTAGCTCTTTTAAATGCTAAATAGGAGAGTAACACAGTTAAATTCTGAGCCAGTAGTGCAACTTATGTGGGGGGGAATACTTGAGCATACATCCAAAGGAACAACTGATCATTCATGTGATCAAACAAACCATCTGAACACTTAGAGGATCAGATCAACAGTAATTTTCCATATTATTCAGAATAAAAAAATACCTCAGGCTCTTAAGTTACCAAGCAGCTTTGTCTGACAGTGTTGTCCTCCAACCCAATCTGTGCAGGTATGAGTTGTCCAGTGGCTACAAACCTGCTCCTCTGGACCTGGGTCACATCAAGCTGACTCCCACACAGGAAGCAATGGTGGACAAGCTGGCTGAAAATGCCCACAATGTCTGGGCAAGAGACCGAATCCGTCAGGGTTGGACATATGGAATCCAACAGGTGAGAGACCTATACATAGAAAAAATGATAATGTGTCAAACATGAGAAAGCACAATAAGGCTAGGACATGATAAAACCACTGGCATGATATAAGAAGATGAACTATTGTGCTTCCATTCTGTGTACACAAAAGCTTTTAATAATAAATATTTCCCACAGAATACTATAAATGCAAAGAAGAATTGAGTGACTTATCTGCAATTTTAGAGGAAGATGCTGGATGTAGTGATGATGAAGGGGGAGCTGGTTCTATTGAAAGATCAAACCAGATTTATTTGAGCCACATAGTTCAGGAAACAACAATGACTCCAAGGTTTCTGCTGAGCAAGAGTCCATGTCTGTGTCTGGATGTTGTCCACCACCATGGCTGCTGATTTAGCCTGGTGCTAACTGATGAGCCCTCTATGCAATACAGGATTATAGCGAAGAAATATTACACAATTATCAGAAGTAGAAAAATTGAATTCAAAATGTGGAAATAGGAGGAACATGAAGGTTAGTTATTGAATTCCATGATCAGAATATTCATATGTTGGAACACACACAGGACTTGAAGCAGTTTCTCTTAATTAACTGGATTATTTGAATTAAACTAGGATTAAAGATGAAATAACTGAATGGTGATAAACAGATTTATGAGTATATCATAAAGTGATTTGGAGGCAACAGATGTCCTGCTCCAACCTTTCACTCTTCCTCCCCAGAAACCTCTGAGTCATCGTTGCTTTCTGAACTATTTGGCTCAAATAAATCTGGCTGCAGTCCTTCAGAAGAACCAGCTCCCTCTTCTTCCTCCAAAACTGTAGAGTCTCACAACAGCCCAGTTCTGTACAAAAACAGCAAAATTGCATTTAGAGTATTCTGTGAGAAATATTTATCATCAAAACTTTTGTATACACAGAATGGGAACGCAATAGCTCTTTCTTTTATATCATGTAAGTGTTTTTATTGTGGCGGGGATACTTTAAAAGCCTTGCAGAACAAGATGGTTTTTAACAGGATTTCTAAAGTGTAAAGTCAGTAAAGTGAAGCTGCAATGGAAAACAACTCCAGAATCTAGGAGCAATAGACTCCCAAATGTAGATTTTCACCTGGCTGATGGGATTGAAGGCTAAATGTTTTTGGTAAAAAGATGACATAAATAGTCAGCAACTAAGCCATTTATTAATAGAGCATATAAATCAAGCTCTACTAGGAGCCAGAGGAAAGCACATAACACAGGGGTGATACAAGTGTGTTTAATAGGTTTAGTAAGACATCTGGCTGCTTTGATCAACTAACTTGCGGGAGGGAAATTGATAATCTGTCTGGACTGATAAAAAACACATTTCAGTTTTCCAAAAATACTGACACAAATACATAAATAACTTTCTCTAGATCTGCTGGAGAGATCAGCTCTTGTCTTAAATACTTCTGAAATGAAAGAAACAGGAATAAAGATCTGAAATGAGCAGTTCATCTTTCTAATTAAAGAAGGAAATGACTCACTCACTGAGGCCCATCCTGAAAGGTAGAAGAACTTGGATAACATTAGATCTCATGTCCATCATCTTTGTTTAATTTTTTTTTTTATATATAAAAATACACACGAGACATGTCAGAGCAGGATCAATGCTGCTAATACTATCAAATTTGAGCAGAGAATGACGAGAGTGTGAGGAGTCTAAACTGTGGTGCCATCTGTACAGTGAGTCAGGATTCCTCCAGCAACAGACCTGGCTTTCCACTGCGTCAGGTGACAACTAGTAAAATAACTAGGTGTGAAAACCTAGCCTGCACTGAAATATTTTAAATGAAGTATTGTTTCAGGGTTGGAAACCTGGGACAATGCTTTGCCACAGCCTCCTTTCTTTGAAGTTGAGGAAGTGAGACTGTAGTCAGCTGTCTCTCCCCGCATCCCTTACTAACTTGTCTGAAGCACAGAAGGAGGAGAGAGGCAAAGAGAGAATCTGGGTTCCAACGAAAGTAGAAACAACCATCCTTTTACTGTGCCTTGAAAAAGTATTTCTTCCCTGAAAGGAGTAAATTATTTTTCACAGCTCTGAATCAGTAACTACTCCAAAACAGAAACAGACAGAAATCATCATGGAATTAACACAGAGGAAGATTTTAAACATTATTCACCAGTAGAGACATACTCACATTCATCTGTACTCGGTGTGTAAATATGGAAGTCTACAACTACAAGTTTGCTGAGTCTAATCAGCAAACTTGTAGTTGTTTTTTCTTTTTAACCTACTCATTTTCAGGCCATTGACATATTGTCAAGACCTTTGACAATAGGTCTTGACAATATGTCAAGACCTATTGGCTAAAATTTTAGCCAATTCAATTTTAGCCAAAATGAATTGGCTAAAATTCATTTTACCATGAATTTTAGCCAATCATGGTAAAATTTTGAATCTGTTCATACTTTAACTTTTTTTACCTTTACATTCAAACTCCCCTGAACCCGATGGAGCTAAAAGCTCTTGCATTGTGTCTGGAATGTTTGATTTATCCCTTTGATGACTAATGTAATATTTCCTCAGCTCTGTTTACTGATTCTCCTCAGAAACTAATACACCCACCGCCCCTCCATTGGGAGGGATGTCTCACACATTGAAAACCTCTGCTGTGAGTCAGCAGCTTTCTCTCTCGGGTGACTGACTCACTTGAGAGGAACAATGTTTTATAATTAGCTGCCATTGCACTAAAGTGTTGTAAAAACATAACAGAATTTGTTATAGTTGACTGTCTTAACTTTTCCTCCTTGTCAGGATGTGAAGAGCCGGAGAAACCCTCGCCTCGTTCCATACATGCTGCTTGATGAGAGAACTAAAAAGTCTAATAAAGACAGTCTGAGAGAGGCTGTTAGGACTCTATTGGGCTATGGATACAACCTAGAAGCTCCAGACCAGGATCATGGTACATTTCAGAGCTGATGCTAAATGTTTTCTAAAATATTGTATATAACAGAATGTGGTAGTCTAGTCCCTCCAGCATGTTGCAATGTTGGTTTTTTTGTTGGTTTTTTTTGTGATTTTTTTTCAGCCTAAAATGATTTTTCATTTTTCAAAAGGTTGTAGTCAAAGTTGACTTGCAGTTGCAGTCAAAAATAAAGTTTAGTAAACTTTATATTTGCCAGAATGTATAACCTTCCCAATAAAGACAAATTTTTGAGATGGTTAATATTTAAAGTGAAAAGAACAATTTCAAGTTGAAATAGAATCTTTAATACAAATCAAATCATGTCCTGCTGAGTTAATATGAACTGTTTATATAGTGGAAGTAAACCCTACAGAACATCTCAAAATGGTTTTTACCACAGCAGAAAATAGGCAAATGTTAGCGTTTAGGATGGGGGTGGGCAACTCCAGGCCTCCAGGGCCGGTGTGCTGCAACTGCAACTTTTAGATGGATCTCTTCTTCAACCAACTTGAGTCAAATAATGAGGTCATTAGCAAAACTTGACTGAATCACTTAGGAGGTGATTCAGCTATTTCACATGTGTCAAACTCAAGGCCCGGGGCCAAATCCGGCCTGCCATAACTTTAAATGTGACCCTCTAGATTCTTGACTAAACACCATGTGTGCTTAAATATTACATTATCAATCAATTAAATCAATGCAGTTTTTATCAGCTTACTGCCAAATTATATCAATCAGTCCCTCCAGTTTCTTGAGTTATTGTTGAAATTCATGCAAAATCAGTGAATTTCTGCACTAATGCATAATTTGGAGTTTATTGCAGATTTTTGTCAAAAACTTTCTTACTTGTACTAAACAGCTGCCTCAGCCTTAAATGACGTCAGATTACAGTCCATGATCTGTACAGTGAAGTAATAAAAAGTTGCATTTACCGTAATAAATAAACCCAAACTTTGCAAATATTTCCAAATTAGCACCACAAACACAAAATCCTGGAGGGACTGAAAAGATGTCCAATAATATTATTTAATTTTAAGAATTGATTGATATTTTCACAGTTTGTGAACAGGTTTTATCAATATATTCTGGCACAATTGGCCCTTCAAGAGCATTCATGATCTTGATTTGGACCAAAATGAAAATGAGTTTGACACCCCTGAGTTATTTTATTAAAGTAGCTCAGGGAGACGTGAAAGAGTTGCAGGATACCTGCCCAGGATACCGGCCCTTGAGGACCAGGATTGCCAGCCCTGGTTTAGCATCATCCAGCTTACATAGGCATGCTTCACAAAAGCAGGACAGTGAATTAAGCTGGGATTTTCCAGATATCTGGATATCTGGATTTTCCAGATGTCCAGATATTTTCCAGATTTCACAAAAGCAATAGCACATGAGTTGCCATGGCGATTTATCTTGTGTAGCTTGTGTGCTCAAGACCAGGCTAACAGCCAGGCTTAGATCATCCTGGTTTCTTACTTGTTCAGCAGCAGTCACATCAATCAGAAGCCAGTAAGTTTTCTCATTGGATTGTTTAAAGCTGTAAAAATTCCTCCAATGATTCGAGTATCTCGATTATTAAAATTCCTACAGGCGAATTATCTTCCTTGAAACTTTGTTAAATTACGGTATGTTTTATTGTTTTCTGGCCGGGTGATTATTTGTGTTGCTCATTGCTCTGACTTGGTGAGTTGATGAATGCGGAGTCCAATTTTCAAGTAAAACATCCAGTTTTCAAGTTCAGTCCATATTCATTGATTGATGATATCTAACTTTTTATCATTTTTCGGGGGACCAATAAGCATCTTTAAAATGCAGCCTTTCTCTTCCTGGAGTTGCTGCCTACCCATTTGAGATCTCAATTAGATATAAAGGGCATTAGAAATACAATAAATTACTATTAATTTCTTAGCATTTTGGTGGTATATATTTCCACTTTTCAAAAACCTACTGGACTCTGTTATTGCTAGAGTCAACTTCCACTGTATCTTGTACAGAATATTTAACCTGAACATTGTTCCGGTTTTGTAGGGTTTACTTCTACTAAATAAACATCATGTCGTTATGAGACTGGTTGTTTAATTGCCTCCTTCTTATTTAGTGTACCTCCCTCCTTTCCTACCTCTGCAGCTGCTCAGTCTGACGTCAGCAATATGTCTGCAGAGAGATTTCGCATTTTCAGAGCGGAGAAGACCTACCGCGTTAACACTGGGAAGTGGTACTTTGAGTTGGAGGTAAGCGAGAATGATAAAATAATCAACACAGAAATGATAATGATGGTGAATCTTTTAATAAGCACTAACTGAAACTGACTATTTGGTTATTATTTCTGATAATCAGGTGGTGTTCTAAGTTGTGCTAAATCCTCATTTGAGTAAAGTCACTTAATGCTTGTGACTATATAGTTACTATATAATTAGAGTCAAAGCAACTAGGAATTATGAAGTTATGAATATTAAGGTTCCATGTCATAAAGGCCCGTTTTGAGGACAGTGAAATTTAACTTTCAATCTTGGACAAAGGAAATTCTGACTTCTGAGTTCAAACAGAGGATATTATAGCCCTGTTCAGACCTGGTTTAATGTGCATCATAACTAATCTGTACATCATTACCACAAGTAAAATTCGTCCCTGACGTCTGTTCATCTAATCTCTAAAGAGTAACTGAATCTTAGCTTTGAGCTTTATGAGGAAATATACCATGTAGCTCCTTCACAGGGCGGGCTGTCCGCAGAGCAGTCAGCAGGTCGGCTGATGTTCCTGTAACAGCTCAGATAATCTAAATCTCTAGAACTACGCTATTATTCAGACTCTAATATGGCTGGGATTAATCTGAGGCACATCTTTGAGGAGTTATTTTAGATGAAGGCTCTTTATGAACTCACCTGTGTGGTTTTAGCAGTCACAATAAGAGAGAATCAACAGCTCAGCATTAGCACACAAAGACTTGGAACCATTAAACACCACAGTAGAGCAACCGACTGCTCGCTGGAACAACTTCAGTAGTCAAGGCACATTGCACTGTTTAGAAATAACTGGACATCCCTCGGTGATCATAGCTTGATCAATCAGCACAAAAAAAACATCCAACTGCATTTCAGAGATAAATTCACTCATGGGCCAAACAAACAAATATCCACAGGACCATATAATTAGTTTAGATAAATAGTTTCGCAGTTGTTTACACATCTGTTTTTAGTTTCTAACAAGAGTCCTCATAGTAACGTTCTGCTTGAGGGGAGTTGCTTCGGGTCAGTGGGGGTCCCTCAATGTCTCCCAGGACAGATTGTGTTCAGCCCACAAAGTAACAAGTATACAATGCTTTTAGACCTGTATTTACCGTCCAATCATCTAGAATGCATGTTAGAGACAGATGTGACCAAGGCCTGTGACTTGAGCTTCACTTCCTGTGCACTGCATTCCTAGATTGTTCCTGCTGGTTTCTTTAGGTACTGACAGCTGGAGAAATGAGGGTGGGATGGGCAAGGCCAGGCTGTCTACCAGACCATGAGCTGGGATCTGATGACCAGGCCTTTGTCTTCGATGGTTTTAAGGTGATGGATGGATGGATGGATGGATGGATGGATGGATGGAGATGGATGGATGGATGGATGGATGGATGGATGGATGGATGGATGGATGGATGGATGGATGGATGGATGGATGGATGGAAAACATGTACCTTAAACTACTGAAAATGTTTTACCATGAACACAGTAAGACTTAATTGAACAGAAGTTTCCTTCCCCAGGAGACCTTGACAGTCATCATGATACAGAGAATCATATGAAAATAGTTCTGTATTAACTGCTCACATTGTAACACCACCACAACTGTATGGTTGTCTGGTGACAACAGTGGTTGATGCATAGTTCTCTCTTTGGTGTTTCCTGCATGATATCTGCTCAGTGAATCAGTCTTCATCAGCGAGGAGATGACTCCCAAACCTCTCAGTGATGGCTCATTTCACTGCAAGAAGTTGTAACTTCATGCTACTGTAGCTGTTGTCATTCTTCTTAGCTCCCCTGAGACTATGACTCCTATACTAAGACCTTTTTCTTTCCCCCTTAAACCAGGTAAAGGACTTCACACTGTAATACATTTGAGCCGCAATTAGTTGCATCCTCTATCTTCTACTCTTTAAGTCAAACAAATCCTGCAGGTTTTAGACTTTGAACCTAAATGTGTGAGTTTGTGAAATATAAAATTACGGTTGCAAGTTGTGTTAAATTTTTATTAATTCTGTCAAACCTCCAAAAGTTGGATAAACAATAGTTTTTAGGTTAGCACTTAAAAACAACTGAAAGAAGAAAAAGACAGCAATGGGAACTATTTCCTAGTGTTCTTATCAGCGTGTTTTTGTATCGTGAGATGGAAGTGTTTTACATTAATCTGACACTTGTGTGTTATTAAGGCATATGTTTATTTTAATGCGACTGACAGTTTGCAAAGTTTCAAGATAATGTCCCATTTACACTAAATGTTTGAGCAAAATTCATTGTAAAGTTTAATGAAATTCATTATCAGATCAGAAATTTCCTCGACGTGGCCATCGTAAGTTTGATGCAATTTGAAACATAAATTTAAATTATTCTAAAGTAAAATAAGTAGTTATTTTAACTTAATTCATTAAGTGTGTTTACCATAACAAATTTAAGTCACTCTTACTCAAATCCTTTATTTTTGTCCAATAAATATTTCAAATCTTTTTGGCTAAATTGCGTAGAAAGTCAGTTCAAACTTTTAAGTTGTTCCAAACTAAAGAACTAAAATATCCAAAGTTACATTATCTCTTACATTTTACTTAAAATACAGCTAGAATTTAAATGATTACAAATGTATGTTTTAACATGTCGCGTTAGTTTTTTTAAAGATTGTGTACACTGAAAAAAGAAAATAGTTTATCCAACTTAATTTATTAACTTGATTTAACCGCATAAATAAGAGGGGGAAGACATGTAGCAAAAGGTCATCAGGTTGGAATCCAATCTGCGACAGTCGTGACGAGGACTAAGGTCTCCTTATGATCATATTTAACCACTGTGTACCTGGTTGGTGCTGCGATGGCACAGGATCTGTAACTGGTGAAGCTTGCATCATGACATCAAACGTAGGATACCAACACGGCATTGAAATCAACTGAAATAATTATGTCTCAGTAAGTTTATTGAAATGTAGAGTGCACTCCTAGCACACACTTGGAGTAATTAAGAAGTACACTTCTTAGAGTGCACTCTCAAAAGTGTATTTGTACAATTAAGTTCAATGCTGTTTTGGTATCCTCCATCTGACATGTGATGCAAGCTTCACCAGGGACAGATCCTGTAACAACCAGGCGCTGTGGTGGTGCAGGGGTAGAACACAACAAACATAAAGAGACATCGGTCCTTGACGCGGCCATCGTAAGTATGATTAAACCCTGATGACCTTTGCTGCATGTCTTCTCTCTCTTTCATCTCTCACTGTCCTAACCACTCTCAAATAGGTCTTAAAACCCTGGTAAAAAAGAAAAAAAGAAAAAGATATCAATTAATTAGTTTCCTTCTTTATTTGAAGTAAACTACATGATTTGACTAAGACTGACTTAAATTTGTCATTTTAAACGCACTTAATGAATTCAGTTAAAAAAACTTAATAAATTGAGTTGGATGAACTTAATGAATTGAGTTAGAGGATCATAATGTATTGAGTTGGATAAACTTGGTAGATTTTGTTGAATAGATATAAAACATTGAGTTGGATAGACATAACTTCAGTTGGTTAAACTTAAATTGAGTTGGAAAAACTTGATTGAATTATTTAACAATTGAAGCAGTTCAATTAAGCTGGTTCTACTAATTTTTTTTTACAGTGTGTGGAAACTCAGGGACCAGGGAAAATCCCTTAAAGAACCTCCTGTAGTAACTACAGAAGCCTAAAAAAATCCAAGTTCTTTTACTGTACTGAGTAGGCCACTGTGCCAACGTTCTTAAGCTCAGAACCTACTCCTTCAGCAGAAAATCTGTGAACAAGGAACTTAACCTCGCACTCAGTTCCACTTTGACTTTCAGCTATGTGTCTTGTAAAATCTTTACAACTTTCTTGATAGCTTTCCCTAGGAGAGAGATGGGGGTTAAACACATAAAGACAGGGTCAAGTGTATCATGTATTGAAAAAGGACATGAAGTTACTGAAAGCAGTAGCACTGCCAATCACAGCTCCTTCAGGCAGGTATCACAATTTTTTTTTTTAGATTAAATAGAAAAAATTGTTAAATTGTCCTTTAACAGCCTAAGCCAGTCGTGGCACAGGTTCACATCTAGTCTAGGATAATTTAAGCATTCTAACTATAAGCTTTGTCAAAAAGAAATGTTTTAAGCCCAATCTTCAAAGTTGACATGGTGTCTGCCTTATGGGCTAAAACTGGGAACTGGCTCCAAAGGAGAGGACCCTGATGACTACATCAGTCACATTAATCCTGTCACAAACATACAAAGTCTTTGTAAAGTGACCCTATGTTCAATATATTTTCTTGTTTTCTTCAGTTGACTTCCTTTTTATATTTTATCTTCTTCTTTTCAGTTGGTTTTTAATCTTTTGAAGTGCTGCCTGAGTGGGTGATAAGTGTGAACCAGTCCAAAAACACCAAAGTTGTGCTAACCTATAACTCTGCTTCCTGGTCTGATACTCTAGTTTGTCACATTTTGAAGGAATAATTATTGCATCAGTTGGAATCAGCAGTTGAATGACGGCATGTGGCGTTAATCACCACTGGTCCAATCAGGGAGACCAGAAAACATTGCAGAGTCCAGCACTGTTAGCTTTTTGCCCGTATACATGCCTGTGTTCTCTCTTGGTACTCCAGTTCCCTCCCAAAGTAAAATAAATAAATTGGATTTATTCTTCCTTCTAAATTGCCCATTATGTATAATTGTGTAAATGTGGATGGTTGTTTGTCTTGTCCGTCTGTGTCACTCAGTGATGGAGTACCAACTGGTCCAGGTTGTACTCCAGCTGTTGCTCAAATACCACTGGATAGGTACCATTCCCCCAGTGATCTTGCAGGAGGATTCAGACGATGGATGGATGGATGGAGGACTGTCCAATCACAGACCTTCATAGAAGGCACTGATTTGTGTGTGTATTTGTGTGTTTTGCAGGTCCAGCGCTGGCATCAGGGCAATGAGCACTTCGGCCGTGCCTGGCAGACTGGTGATGTAGTGGGGTGCATGGTGGATCTGAACGAGCACACAATGATGTTCACTATGAATGGAGAAGTGTTGCTGGATGATTCTGGATCTGAGCTGGCCTTCAAGGATTTTGAAGTTGCTGAAGGTAAATGTGCAAAACCTTAACCTTGAAGCTGACACTGAATCTAATTAATTTCCTTTGTGACACAAAGACACAGTGGTTTAAAACTAACTTTGGTTTGATGTCTCTTACTGGCTAGGTTTCTGATATAATAACAATATGCACAGTGCTGTGACTTCCTGAATGACATGTGCACTTTAAGTAATTGACATGATGCCGGCTCCACCCCCATGCTGACGAAAAGCAATCCTCCCCCAATTATTCCAGGGCATTTGTCAGTAACTGACCAATCGGCGTCACAAGTACACTCCCCTTATTTACTGGAACTGACCTCACAATATTGACAGTGTTTACCATAGCAAACATGCTGCGGTCAGAGAGATTTTGAGGAAAATAATAACCAATCATGGTCCAAGTTGTCAATGAGGAATGTACAATCCTGACAGCCATTACCCAAAGCATTTAGGGGGCGGAATACAGTTTATTACATTTCCAAAACCTACAAGGAGTCTGGAATATGGCAAGAAATGGATCATGGCCTGCAGCCCACCTCATGTCCGGTTGAATGAAACTGAAGGACGGAGCTACAACTTTAGTCAGCACAAAGGTAACCGGTAGTAAACATCCCATTTTTTTTGTCATAACAACACTTATTGCTAGTAAAATCAAGCCCCGTACCAGTTAAGTAGGCAAATGAATAAACACAATTGAATAAAGAAAACTATACTTAGGTATCTTCTTTGTCTTGAACGCTGCTTTAATCTAGACCAGTGGTTCTTAACCTGGGTTTGATGGAACCCCAGGGGTTCGACGAGTCGGTCTCAGGGGTTCGGCGGAGCCTCTGCCATGGAGGTAAAGACACACTTGTGTAAAGTCGTGATGATGCACTGCTTGGTCATCACTTGCTGCAGAGGATCACGTGACATCGCTTGGCCAATCAGTGCTGCGGGGAATTTAGTGCGCGCAGTAGTCAACGGCTGTCGTAGTTGTACGTTGTCAATCAATCAGTCAAATTTTATTTGTATAGCACATTTCAGCAGCAAGGCATTTTAAAGTGCTTTACATCATAACAAACACAAAAACACAAAGTCATGCAACATAAAATAAACAATCAAAACATTAATTTAGACGGCCATCAAAGTTATAATTTGTTATCCATTTATCTAAATGTTTTACTTTGTGCGGATCCTGATCTTTGACATACTTCCAGACATTTGATTTTAGTCTGTCTATTGGCTTATTTTTACTTATCCTTTTTCCTATTTTTAAAATTTATTTTTATTTTTTTTGTGTGTGTAGTTTCTTTGTCAATATTTTAATTCATACTAAACATGTCGAGCTTGATATCCAATGTCAAGTTGAGCAATTCTAGTCTTGCACCGGCAAAACTAAGGAAACACTTCTTGAAGCTGCATGGAGATGGGTAAAAATAAAAAAGTATTTTGTGGATTCAAAACGACAACAAACTAATTAAATTTTAAATAAAAAAATTAAGTTATTAAAAATTTTTTAAATTCTTCAAAAAAATCCAAATTTATTTTTAATTAGTAAAATAGGAAAAAAAATATTTTTGGAGGCTGAAATTCTTTTATAAATATTTTTTTATGTTGGTTTTGTTGTTCATGCACGGCTCATTTTTCCAAATGTCCTGAATTTGAAAAAAAAATTATATTTTATTTATCACTAAAGAAGGGTTCAGTGAATGCACATATGAAACTGGTGGGTTTGGAAATCAAAAAATGTTAAGAACCACTGATCTAGACAATGTCATATATTATGTGGAATTAATGTGGCTAACAGTTTAAGGGCTCTGAGCTAACGACTGATGGCTAAGCATCAAATAAACACAATTGAGTCTGATTAAAATAACAATTCTAAACATTATTATATTATTTATACTACTTTTTATTTTTAAGAAATTTCCTGAAAGCAGATTTTTACAAGCTGATATGATGCAAGTCCCCATTTTGTACATGCAAAATGCGTCCCACAGCGTTCACACTCACATCCAATTAGTCTTGGTGTCCCTCATCATTTTTCCTCATTGGCTTCATTGTTTATTTCTCCGTTGTTTCTCGCCAACAACCTTACAGACATGATGTAGGACTCATTAGAAATTTTTTTTGCCTTTGCCTCCGTGTTGATTTATGAGGCAAAGATGACTCACAAAATGTCCCAGGTAATGCATAGAATTATGTTACATCTGCCATAGTGTGTTTGTTGGGGTTTGGGCGGAGCCGGCGACATGTCAATTGTGGATGACTGGCCTGGACAATGTGGACAATGGTCATTCACTGGAGTCCCAAAGACTTAGAAAGGCCTTTGTAACATGACTTTGAACTAGGTTAGCTTATGTCATGTTTTCAAACAAGTTCTGTTTAAGTGATTTCTTGATCCACAGGTCTGATTGTAATCCTTCCATGGTGTGATTTAGGAAAATTCTGTCAAAAAAATACTGTTAATCACATTTATTCATGGTTTAATAAGGGGGTGACTAACCTTTTATTTAATTTCCTTTTGGGATCCATAAAGTATTTTTAAATTTAGAATTTTTTGAATTTTCAAAAAGGGTCAGGTTGGTTTGGATACTTTTTTTTATTTTCTTTATAAATAAAATCAACATTTAGAAACTGCTATTTTACTTTGGTTATTTTTGTCAGAATATTAATTTGATTTCAAAACATTTAATTATGTTTTTGTGATGAACATTTAGCTAGAAAAAGTAAGTTTTTGATAGTTGTGCTTTTTTACTGTGTTCAAAAGGTACTTGGACTTAATCCTGTATGCAGCCAAATACTAGAGCTTTACTTGAGTCATGTTTTCTTTTCTCTGGAACTCTGGAACCAGAGTTGTATAATTTGTGTATACAGTATATTATTTACTTCAAATATTTGATGTAATTGGTAATTCTGTGAAGTAGGAGAGTGATGTGCTGCGGTGGTGCAGGGGTAGCATGGGGGACCATTTTTCTCTCATACGCACTTCTATAGTTTCATACATCCACACTTACAAGACTAAAATTACACATTTAGATTATTAAAATATCAGACATCATTTTTCTCACACTACTACAGACTCAGACACACACACACACACACACACACTTAAAACTACACATATACGCTATTTTTTTAAACACCATTTAAAGCATACAGACATACTTGATGGAATGAGAAGTCTCAGAAATGTATGTGTGCGTGAACTAATACTAGACTGAATGAATGACAATACATGTGTGTGAGAGGCTCGCACTTGTCTGCGTGAGAGGTGTCACGGAAGAGGCGGGGCATAATTTGGCTTTTTTGTCTTATACTGTCCTTTTTCAAATTACACATTTTGCCAAAGTTGCTCTGTCTAGAATCCATGGACGTATGATGCCATCTGCAAAATGATGCCCTGCCTTTTTCCATGAAACTTCTTTCTAGATTATCTTATGTCCTGTTTGAGTATCTCAATGTCATTCATTCAGTCTATGATCAGTTTATTTCTATCAATGACCTGACGGCGGCCTGTTTGTTTTTTTTAGGTATTATTTTATTTTGCATATCAACCAGACACACTTCCTAGAAAACAGCATCACAACTAGCAATGGCTTCAACCACACTGAGACAGAAAGACAAAGGCCTGACTGAATCACTCTGAAGCTGGCAGGAATGTTTAGACTGAGTTGGGAGCTCTCTGAGAGGACTTAGAGAATCTTTGAGAATACGGACCCAGGAGTCCAGATATTTAACCTGTTTAACAGGTCAAAAACCTCTCTGCAGTTTCTGTGTAACTCTGGGTGTTTTTTTTTTCTTTTTCTTTTTTTTATGTAATGACAACATCTTACTGAGTCTGACAGATCAGACCCTGTTTGTGGTATTACAAAATGAAATAGGCACCATGGATAACTCGAGTGCTTATGTCTGTCCCAGGCTTCATCCCAGTGTGCAGTCTGGGAATGTGTCAGGTTGGGAGGATGGACTTTGGTAAAGATGTCAGCACTCTGAAGTACTTCACCATCTGTGGCCTGCAGGAAGGCTACGAGCCGTTCGCTGTCAATATGAACCGGGATGTAACCATGTGGCTCAGCAAGAGACTGCCTCAGTTTGTGCCTGTGCCCCCCAACCACCAACACATTGAGGTAAGCAGAGCTGCTACATAGAAGCACTCTGTCCTGTCTACAGTGTCACAGTAACTACTACTAATCAGGTCCCCATGTGATAACCAAACAATACTTACGTTTGGGCTCTGAATCGTAGTTTTCATGTTTGATGTTTAGGAATCCTGCTGACCAGTTAAGTCTTGTGGCTGTAGGTGGAGGAAGGGTAGCCATTTAATAGCCAAAAAGGATCAGGATTTTTTATTAGCCTTTGACTTTACACAACAAACATGCTACATCAGTGTTTGTGAACCTCATTTGTGCGCCAGGGGACGCATTAACGGAATATTATTTTGTATTAGACCGTTTTTTTTTTAAACGACACAAAAAAATTTTAATTAGACTAAGACACTGAGATGTTCAATACTTATTTTTCCTGCTGTACTTGATAATCTGTGATCCACCAAGTTTGAGACCCAAATCTTTTTGTCTAGCAGGCTAACATAATGAATTCAAAAGTACAACTTTTTATTTTAAGCAAATAACTCTTGTTTTATCTGTTTACCAATTAACAAACATGCAATATTTAAATGAAAGAAAGTACTTGACTAGTTAAAGAAACAATTTGTACAAAATCGAAAACCTGAAATTCTTAAATTCTTACGTTTGTCTAATTAAAGGGATGATACAATGTCCTTATTTCAGGCTTTGTGTCACTCTTTTTCTAGAAATTCATGCTGTATTATCAACTTTAATGAGTGGATGCAGCCATTTCTGCTTCAGAATTCATGTTTTTTTATGTTTGTTGCGATATTTTCTACGTAATTGACATTAAAAAAAGATATTTAATGAAAAGCAATTGTTGTTTTGTACCCAACACTTTCTATTAAGATTTACATTTAGAAAGTTATAAAAAGTGTCCATCTGCATCAACACTTTGATTCCTGAAATGAAGCCTAAGACCACATAATAAAATAATTTCACAAATCCCGCCCACCAGGTCATTGGCTTAAACCTCATAGCTAACCTAACCTTTAATGTGAAGTCATTTTATTTTAACTTGTTGATAGTCATAATGTAATGACTGATAAGTATTAATACGGGAACATCATAATCTAAGGCTGCATTCACACTGCAGCCTCAAGTGACCCAATTCCAATTTGTTCTGATGTAACGCAACCCATATCTGATCTTTTCATGACTGAACAACACAGGTCAGATTCTTTGCAGATCTGAATCGGATGATTCAAATGCGACCTAATATCCAGGTCTCATTCATCCTAAGTGAGCATCACTGATACTCAACAAATGTCACTATTCTGCATCCTGATACGTGTAAGTGGGAAACAAAACAACAACCATGAAGGACTATAATGAGGATTAGGTTATTAATATGCTGCTCCGATTGGACAATAACTTCAAATGCTCCACCGTGAGCATCCATGCTTATTTCTGAAAACAATGAGCACTTCTTGTTCTGGCGATTGGCAAAACATTGTAAACACTGACATTGCGCCCTCTACTGCCCATGCGGGACACTTCCAGGCCGTTTGCCTGTTCACACTGCATAACACATACAGGTCAAATATATTTGGAAGTGTGAACGGCCACAGCAAAAAAAAAAAATCAGGGTGCACTGTGAACACATAATAAGTTGTAGAATGTTTTGAACCAAATAAATATTGAAACTGTTGAATAAACTTTGCAAAGATAATTCCAAGCTGTTTTCAACATAAGGTTTTGTGTTCCAGGTGACCAGGATGGATGGAACAGTCGAATTATGTCCCTGCCTTAAGGTCACCCAGAGGTCATTTGGTTCTCAGAACAGCTACAATGACATCACTTTCTACAGGCTGAGCATGCCTATAGAGTGTGCTGAATCCAGATCCCCGTCTTATGGCAGCCTGTTCTCACCGAAGAGGGTAACAGATACGACCATTATATCAGCCATGCTTTCCACTGATTAAGAACTGCTGCCACCGCGACTCATCATAGTTGTTCTACATCATCATTGATCATCTCCTAACAATATTTTGCTTAATATGTAAATTTGACTTATGCATTAGCTTCTTTTTTGCAAAATTCCCAACTCTGATAAAGTTTTTCATCATGCATTTAGTTTAATCAGATCTATGAAGAACTGTTGGTATTGGACATTTCACCTCACCATCAATAGACAATATTTCTATTATTCCTGTAAACTGTTTCTACATCTAATTTTCAACCACTTTCAGTCTTACTAAAAACTTGACATTTACTCAGTTCCTCTATTATCTCACTGTTAGAATGGACTGTTGGCTGCTTCCAGCTCTGATCTGTTGTCTCTCTCTCTCTGTAGGAGCTGGAGGATTTTGAAACTGTATCAGACTTTGAAGTTTTGTTGAAGTCATCTCATGGTCCCAATGGTCCCAGTGGACAAGAGAGAGATGAATTCAACAACCACAAAGACTACACCCAGGAGAAGCCATCCAAGCTAAAGCAACGGTAGCCTGCCTTGTCTTCAAATGTTATTGTCCTTCAGATGATTAAAATTTTATCATTTTAATCAGAGTCATTTTAGTGAATAGGACTTTGTTCCTGTCTTTGTGTGAGTAATGAAATGGAAACTGAAGCCAGTGATGTGATTTGTCAGGTTCACACTGAAGAAAAACAAGCCAGACAACAGCTGTCCATCATCTTCTCGCCTGTCAGAGGAAGTGGCAGTTGACGACAGAGAGGTCTACGAAGTCCTAATGCAAGCTTCTACTGTAAGACCACCAGACCTGCTTCTTCCTATCGGCAATGGCCTTATCACTCAAATGCAATCAGAGACGTATACGCTTCAAAAACTCTATACCCCATAGCTCTACTGCATATCTGCTAGATGCAATACCATAGAACAGCAATGCTCCCACTTAACCTTTTAAACATTAGCACCTACTTTGATCACCAGATGAGCCCAGCTTCCTCTGTCTTTTGGACAGGGACATTCTGCCTCTAATTATCCTTCTCATATGCCAAGAAATCCACACAGGCACACTGGTGCAACTGTGACTCAAATACTGCAGCAATGACCCAAGAAGACAGTGATTTAATCCCAGTTTCATAACTGAGATGATTTCATTAATCAGTGTGGTCTGTTTGCAGATTGTTGAGGCTGTTAAATGACAGAAGGTAAAGCTGAGCTGACTGAGTCTCTCTCTCCCTGTGCAGTACTATTACTCAGTGCGGATCTTCCCTGGTCAGGAGCCCAGCAGCGTGTGGGTCGGCTGGGTTACCTCTGACTTCCATCAGTATGACCCAAGCTTTGAGCTGAACAAAGTCCGAACTGTCACCGTTACCCTGGGAGATGAGAAAGGAAAGGTTCATGAGAGGTTAGTAAAGTCACAGATTTGTTGTAAAAGTATCTCTGTTCTCCTGTCTCTAATAACTCCACCTCAGCTAAATATGTTTTTTCAAGCTATGTCATACCAGTACTGTGCATGGAAATCATAAAAAAACGTTTTATATTTACCAGTTGTTTTAGAAAGTTAAACTCATAATACACTCATTTAAATATACAGCTTAAGATATTTCAAACCTTTATTTTTCCATGTGAAGCCTACCCAAATTCTTGAATGGATTTTTTCACAATCCTGTTGCTGGTGCACCTTTACCTCACACACCTTTTCCTTCCACTCAACTGATTATGACCCAGCTATAATTAATACTTAGATTTTTTGAGAAACTAAAGTTTTTGCTGCCTATAAGTCTTGAACATCAAAACTACAAGAACTAAAGACTTAAAATAATGAATCTCTAATGAATCTATATAATTGAAGTTTTATTTTCTGAAATGAGAGAAAAATGAGAGAAAAAATTCATTAAACATTTCATGATATTCTAATGTTTTGAGCTTGTCTTTTAGGAGCACACAATAAAAGAAAACAATATAGCTAACAACCTATAAGAGTTCTATCCGTTTCATAATTTATGATGTCTAGAATACACATATCCATGAAAGTTTTTATTTACATTTTCCTGAGCTATTGGCTTTGTCTGCTTTTTGCATGTTTATACTGGGAGATCTGTTTAGTTGTTTAGTTTAATGTGCAGAGAATGGAAAGGGGACATGCAAAGTCCCAGGATGTGGAATTGTCCTGTGAATAGCGGCATTGACAACTAATAACCTGCATATGGGATACCAGGTTTATCTCTACACTGGTTTCTGTTTACAGCTGTTTATATTCAACATATGAGTCTAGATATTTTTGGCTGAAGCACCAAATTCTCCATTCATGGTTTTTTCATCAGAACACAGCAAGAAAAGCATCAATGACTGCATAGGCTGGTGCTCTGATCTCATTATAAACAGTCTGTCTCCTGGTTTTAATGCTTCTGACCCACATGTAAGAAATGTTTTAAAGAGAGCAAACGTGAGCCTTAAAAGTTTTATTTTAACATTTATTTTAAAACAGGCTATATGGACTTTTCATAGATTTCCTTTAAGCTTTGTAAGAACTATGTTTGAAAGCTTGTGTTGCTTATAATTTTTGTGTCATTATTGTAATAACAAAAAATAATGGAATAATAATTTAGAGACCACATGCTGAATGACTAATGTCTGGTTCTCAGTCAAGCTCCACGCAGTCTCAGTGTTTTTAATCTTCTATCTTTCCCAACAGCTGGATGTTGTGTACAGTTAGGATGTGTTTCAATATTTGTGCAAAAATGTGTTCTGTGTTTTGTTCATTTAGTGATGATGAATACGTTTAAGTCATTCAGAAGTAAGAAGAACTAGAATTTTAGTTCCTCTATACACTTGTCTATTTTGGATTGTTGGTTGGGGGGTGAAGAGTAGGGGGAGGATGTTTAATCCTGATGTTAATCTAAAATTTCCTGTCCTACTAAATGTCCTGCAGCATAAAGCGCAGTAACTGCTACATGGTATGGGCTGGAGAGAGCAGCAGCCCAGGACAGGGCAGGAACAATAACGGCCTGGAGATCGGCTGCCTGGTGGACACAACAAACGGTCTGCTGTCCTTCACAGCCAATGGGAAAGAGCTCAGCATGTACTACCAGGTACACACTGCACACACAGTTCCTCCAACCACATGTGTCTGCACCTTTTCACATTTTTTCCACATCAAAAAGTTATTTTAGTGGCATTGGCTGTCTTTTTACTGTATAGTGAAGACACATGTTGGTTAGCAACATGCTACAAGTTGGAGGCAATGTTATATGTTTTACAGTCACATATTACCATCTTATAGCACAATCAGGTAACTGTGTACCTTCAGTTGTCTATAAAAATGCTGCATATAAAAAACAACTTAAAATAAAATTGACCTTGCAATTTGATGCCTTGAAATGGGCCTGTCTCTTTAAGAAGCTCTTTCCGACACTCCATAGCTGTACACAACATCCAGCTGTTGGGAAAGACAGAAGATTAAGGTTCAATGTTCTTAAGAACATTGAACTAAGAAGTAGCACCAGTAGAGGTTTCCATCTGCCTCAGCAGGCTGAAGGTTAGAGACCAGGAGAGAGAGATGAAGAGACAAAGTGATTGATATCAGACAGAAACAATGAGTTAAAGAAATGTACAGTACACCATGAGTCGTCCTCCAACAGCCTTAGACAAATGAAGCATAACCAGTAAAACAGCTTCTGGTAAGTCAGTCTATGCTTCACAACTGTGTCATGTCAAAGGACAAGATTTCACCTTCAAAAATAGAAGTTGAGGATTGTTTTCAGTTTTGTCATAATTATTTTTTGTAGTACGTGTGGATGTGTATGTGTGTATAAATAAATAATAATAAAAAAGGCAGACAATGTGCTGTTTTGAATGCACTAGAACTTGAATGGCCAGGAAAGCCTTGTCCTCTGTTAACAGGTGGAGCCTAGTACAAAACTGTTTCCAGCTGTTTTTGCCAAGGCCACCAGTCCCAACGTCTTCCAGTTTGAACTTGGACGGATTAAGGTATGTGAGAATCCACACCGGCACAATCTGCAGGATGAATACTTTTCTTCTTTTAGGAGTGTATTAATTGTCCTGCTGTTGCAAGACATCCCTATATCATGATATCATGATGCTGCCACCACCATGCTTAACAGTAAGGATGGTGAAACTTCATCCAAACGTGACTCCTGCCACAGAGTTCAGTCTCATCAGACCAGAGAATCTTGTCAGGAGTGTCAGGAATAATGCTTTAGCAGAAAGACTTCCTAAAGAGGTGGGAGGAAGAAATGAGTCTGTTTTTTTGCCCGCAAACTTTTAGTATTTTTTTTCCTTTTTTTTCTTGCCTGCTTAATGATGAAGCACAGAAAAATCAGATAAAATGTAGTGACTGTAAAGGGTGACACAGAGGTTAAACCCTCCTGAATATAAAATCCAGTGACACAAGCACTTTTCTGTTAAACATGCATCATTTTGAACTTTTTCTCCAACAGGGCATAATTTAGAAAATAAGAAGTGTATAACTTCTGGTTTATTAGCACTGATTCATTTTGAATGTAACTGCATCTGGATCTTTGTGGTTGGATCAACCAGTAAATAAAAGTGAAAACATTCTAGTTTTTTGTGTTTGAAATAGTTGTTTTTAGTAAATATTGTTACTTTAGAAAATGGTGACCAATGACAAAACCTCTAATTCAGATAAAATAATTGAATTATTTATTTTTTAATATTCATCAGTGTTGCCCAGGAAGCATAACAGAACTTTTCTTTGTTCAATATGAAGGTGTGATGTGTTAAGGCAGTTGTCCCACTTTGTGTGTGTGTCCTGGCAGAACGTGATGCCCCTGTCAGCCGGTTTGTTTAAAAGTGAGAGGAAGAACCCAGCTCCCCAGTGTCCCCCGCGTCTCCATGTCCAGTTTCTCACTCCAGTGTTATGGAGCCGTGTTCCCAACCACTTCCTCAAGGTATGTTGAGGAGATGGCCCTTCCATGTTTTTTTTGTCAGATCAGATTTTCGAAGTAACATGCTAAATTCTAATGTAATCTGTATATATTTTACAATATATTAAGCTGTATTTGAGAAGGTTTTTATTCTCAGAATATTCCATTTTGATTTCTTGGTATTCTTCTTTTGTATCTGAGACAATATCTACCACAGTTACTATTGGCATAAAAAAATAAAATAAAGGTGTTGGAGGAAAAAAATGTAATTGCCCTGACAAAATTTATTTCTTTGACTTTTTATTCCAAAAGTTATAGCTGTGGTTTTACTTTGAGCTGAACAGTCTGCTTAAGAAAGGTGTCAATATAATTAATACTAAGTTTTCAACCCTGCTCTAGATCCTACAGAGGAGCCAATAGAACAACCCAAACAAAAAGAGGCTGAGATTCTCTGTAGAGTGACTGGGCTTCGCCTGTGAGACAGGACTGTCCCTCTGGATGGATGGATGGATAATTCAGTCACTAAACCATGTTTACAGTCAGTCAAGGATTCTGAACTTTTTTGAAGAAAGTACAGTCTCACTTATACAAACATAAGTGAAGACATGTTACAAACTGGTGGCTCCTGAGGTTCCAGCTCAGGGTCCCAGGATGCTTTGGGGTCCCAGGGTCCTGGGTGTTTGGCTGGTTATTGAGTGCACTTGGCTGACCTGAGTTTTCCTGGACTTGTCCTGCTGTGGGTGGGTGCCCTGTGGGACTCCTGGCCCTGGTCTCAGTTGTGGGGGTCGGAGCAGGACAGGACAGGACAGAGTCGGTTGGGGATTCATGTTGCTGCTCTGGCTCCTAAAATATGGTCTTAGGGTGCGCATTGATGTAGGAGTGCCTGGCTCCCTTCTGTGATTGTTCTTCACAATCACAACAGCGGGGGCGGGCTTGACCTGCGTTGGACTTAGCAGAATTGGACAGGACTGTTTGGTGTTTGCGTTTCAGGTGTTTACTAAAAAGACAATACCTTCAATCTGAGCTGCTTTGTTTGACTTCCTTTTAATTCACATGGCAAGCGTGAATAGTTTTGTCTCGTTTGTCTTGTCCAGGTTTCATCTTCCAGAGTGAATGATCGACACGGCTGGCAGGTCCAGTGTAGAGATCCCCTGCAGTTCATGTCTCTCCACATACCAGAGGAGAACAGGTGGACAGCCCATATCTAAAAAGCCACACTGGGATGTCAGTCCAGTCCCAGTCTGTCAGTGCTGATGCAGGTGAATTGTGTTTGCCTCCCAGGTCGGTGGACATCCTGGAGCTGTCAGAGCAGAAGGACTTATTAAAGTTTCACTACCACACTCTCAGACTGTACTCTGCAATCTGTGCCTTGGGGAACAATAGAGTGGCTCATGCTCTGTGCTCTCACATCGATGAGGCCCAGCTCCTACAGGCTATAGAGAACAAGTACATGCCAGGTAACATACACAGCATGCAGGGCACAGTATTTGCCTGGAAGATGTCTGCTGCTCTGCTATGCCTCAGTGCTGCCTTTGAGCAACATTTCATACAATATGAGATTCACTACCACCCTACATGTCGTAAACCGTCTGCAGTGCTTCTAGATGTTGATTGAGAATCCACATTAATTCTCTTGGAAGTAAAACACAATTTGGTGAACCTTTCTGAAAGGTGGACACCATATGTCCACCTTTCCTAGTGGAGGGACTAGTGGATTAATTACACGGCATGTAATTAATAGCAGTAAGTCAAAAACCATATATCAACAAAAGAAGCAACATTTTCAAATTTAAAAATCCCTTTTGCTGCTAAGTTATTGAACAGAAATATGACTTCCAAGACATACTGCTTTTAGCACATCTTGAACATAACAGTAGTCTCCTCCAGTGCCCAATCAAATTGGTTTAGAAGCAGAAATGATCCCCCAGTGGGCCATGGTCCATCACCGCTTTTTGTGGATACCGCTTCTATTAGAAAATGAGATTAATTGTGTTAAAATGTTTAACCCGTTAACTCTGAGTGATTCATTACATTAATTTTAATACATTAAAGCCCTGGCTTTACTTAAAACAGCATCCTAAAGCTGAATCCATTCTGAACATTTAACTTCTCTCTGATAAGTTAGTATTTGGTGAACAGTTAGTTGTCTCAAACATAAGTGTGCTACATCTTACACACAGATCCTTCGTATCTGTTTATTACATCATCTGTTCACTTCCAAACAGATAGCTGGAACGAGAGGGCTTATTTTAACATCTGTGATAAAAAAAAAAAATCATGTTCAGGTCAAAGTTTACACAACTCAGTGTAATGGTATTTATGATTGTTTTTCTTTTTGTTGTTGTTGTTATTATTATTATTTAATAAAACAAATAACATAAATAACCAAAATAACAAATATTATTTTAATAATAAAATCAAATAACCAAACAGGTGGAACAGACAAGCAAAATAAACATAAACTAACAAACAAACATGTCGATATACATTAAAAAGAGAACATTCAAAACAAAACACAGAATATAGGCAATCGGTGTCACAACAAAAATGAAACTGATTAATATGTGAATTAGGGTATGCTTTTTTTCTTTTGATCTTGGCAGTTATTTTCTAATTTGAATTATTTTTCTATTCTATAATTAATCTATCATTACAGATATATTTTTCAAAATATCTGTGATAAGGGAGGGAAGAAAAAAAGAAGGTGGTAAGCAAACAAAGAATAAATAAATAAAAGTATATGCCAGAACATGCCAGAAGGATAAGGATGAAACACTCGTAAGTCCTATTATTTGGCTCTCTCAGTTCCCTCCTCTCCCCTGGTCCTTGCCTCCGCCATGACATTAATTCACCAACAATAAAATGTCATGTAGAAATGTGGAATATATTTTAGTGAAATATTCAAGTTGGTTTTTATGTATCGCTGACTGTTGCTCCATTGAAATCTGTTCTATAAGTAGGTCTAGCCATTGTGAGGTACTGATTTTTTTCCTACTTTTCCAGTTAGCCGGTATTGTTTTCTTGGCGATAGTCAGGGCCAAAGCAGAGGGGTTTGGGTCTGTTTGGAGTTTATGTTCAGTTTATCTAGATTACAGAGGGGATAGTGGGATGTTGTGGCCAGAGATTTGAGAAAGTTTGGTGATTGTTTCTTTCCAGAAAATTTGTATTGGTGGACAGAGCCAGAATACGTGGAGGTGATCATCAGTTGCATTAAGTGTACAGTGGGTGCAAATGTCTGATTCTATAAGTCCCATGACGTGCATCCTGTGCTGTGTGAGGTGTCCTCTATGGATTATTTTATATTGTATCAACTGTATCTTGGTGTTGTTGGGCATGCTGAAAATGAAAATCAATCAAATAAAAAACTCAATTTTCTCACCCACAACTCAAACACCCGTATGGAATAATCCAGATTTCACTGCAAATAAATCCATTAAGTTCCCGTCTGGAACTAAATGGAAGGAAAAAGGCATCACATACCTCCACCACATCCTTGATGGTCATAACTTCCGAACATTGCAACAGTTCATTAATAAGCACAACATGAAACAGTTTCTTCAATATAATCAATTAAAACATGCCGTCAAATCAAAAATAGACATCAATAACTTTCACCGAGGACAACCAAACCTACTCAATAGCATCAATAAAATTGCAAAGTCTCCAAAAACACCAAAAACTGGGACCAAAAACAATATCTTCAACCAATAATGCACCTCGGATTCCAATCACTAAATGGGATGGGAAAAAGATCTTGCCATCCACACAGATAATCAATTTTGGAATAATGTTTGCCGTAACATTTTCAGTGGTACTCATGAATATGTCTTGTGTGGAACTTTTGTGGAACTGTACACTTGTGTGGAACTGTAAATTCAGACAATATCTTTGTTGCTTGTTTCAGGAAGATTCTTCCGACACAATCGGAAATTAGAACAAGAAAAGGTTCTTAGAACTAACCTGTCCCGATTGGTTTCTGAATCAGTGACCCACTAAAAGCATGTCCTGGTATTTTGATGACAGTGTGTAATGGTGATAATTGAGGTGAACAGAATCTGGTGCATTTCTCTGCAGGTTTGCTTCGTGCAGGCTACTATGACCTCCTCATCGACATCCACCTGAGGAGCTATGCAACAGCTCGGCTGATGATGAATAATGAGTACATTGTGCCCATGACACATGAAACAAAAAGCATCACTCTGTTTCCAGACGACCTGAAGAAGCATGGCCTGCCAGGCATCGGACTCAGCACATCCCTGAGACCCAGAATGCACTTCTCCTGTCCAAGCTTTATACGTGTGACTGAGTCCTTATGCCATGACAACGGAAACAGTGGACCAGGAAGTTGTTTCCAGTACAGCCCCGAGTTCCCTTTAGATATTTTAAAAGTGAAAACTATCGAGATGCTGACAGAGGCAGTGCGGGAGGGAAGCATGCATGTTCGGGATCCAGTAGGGGGCAGCACAGAGTTGCTATTTGTCCCTCTTGTCAAGCTGGTCTACACCATGCTCATCATGGGAATTTTCCAAAATGGAGATCTAAAGAACATTCTCCAACTCATTGAACCATCTGTGTTCTCTGAACCAAGAGATGGGCAGGAAGAGCTTCCCAGAGAACTGGAGATGCTGAAGAATGTGGAAACAGCCGGAAGAGGAGAGGATGGATGGAGGAACCTGCCGAAGGAGGGACTGCTACAGATGAAGCTGCCAGAGCCTGTTAAACTGCAGGTGATCACAGTCAGTTTGTCCTGTTCACTGCTGCTGAGTGAGTGGTTATACCTAACATTACAGTACAACAAAGAAAGACCAAGGTGATCTTGTTGAAAAGAATTCTAAGCACTGGAAAGCGCTTTGAACTTCAACTTAATCACCTGAGTTTAAACGACAAAAATCTATAAAACATTTCAATCTTTTTTTGAAGATTAAAAAAAGATTATTATTAAAAAAGGTCACGTTAAAAAATGTGTCTACAGATTCTAAAGCTGAGCATCATTACACAGATCAATGCGTTCGAAAGCGGGCCCGTTTTTTTTCTCTGTTTCAACTTGCACATGGAGCTTATCCTTTCAGATCCGTCCTGTATTAAAAAAAAATCTAACAAAAATGAGTTTAAAACTTTTATTTCAGAGTTTTCAACAAGTGCAACTTTTTAATTTTTTTTTTTAATCAAGTTTTTCTTGTTACCAAATTCTCTATTAAGAACATAAAAGTATACAGTATTAAAGTTGGGTGTAACATTTTTAGCACTAGCATTAAATATGAAGAACATAAAAACTCATATCATGTTTACTGCTACGTAGTCTCTGCACAGCTGTTATATGCTTCATGATCATTCGAAATATACAATAATCAATTTAATTTATTCATTTAAATATGCACCTGTATGACTCACTATACTTTGTTTCATCCACGGTACTTCAAAATACTCACAAAGTGAGTATTTTCACAATCAATCAGTTTGGATTTGGGAGAACTTTTCTCCCAAATCCAAACTGACTTCTTTCAGTGGTTAAGCTGCTGGAACAGATTCCCAGACTTTTGTGATCATCCGTCTTTTGGTAGTAACTATGAAATGAAAGTTCCAAACTGGTGATGAGTGAAAGAACCAGATTACAGGAACTTCCTTTGCAACTCTGCATGATTAACAGCAAAATGTAGAACAGGTGTCTGTTTTTTCCAGGCTCACTGAAGCAGAAAAACTCCTAAAACATGCAGGGCAGTGAGCCTTGGACTATAAAATCACTTTCAAACATAGAATGTCTGTGGATGGTGCTGACTGTGTGTGTGTGTATGGGTGTGTGTGTGTGTGTGTGTGTGTAGATGTGCCATGTTTTGCAGTACCTGTGTGACTGCCAGGTGCGCCATCGTATCGAGGCGGTGGTGGCCTTCTCAGATGACTTTGTTGCTAGTCTCCAAGACAACCAGCGCTTTCGCTACAATGAAGTGATGCTGGCTCTGAACATGTCTGCTGCACTCACTGCCAAGAAAACCAAAGAATTCAGATCTCCCCCACAGGAACAGGTAGGAAAATCACCATGGCAACATGTCACACATTGTGCTCTTAAAGTTGGAGAAGAGGGAAACCTGAAAATGATCCTAGAAAAACTAGTAGGCCTCATCAACATCACTTGAAATGTGTCCATTGAAGATTGAGGAAAGAATTCGAGCCTGAAAGAGATGTCATCCTTCATTTCAAAGGATTGTTCAGATTAACTTTTCTGACAATCTGCTGGTGGCATGCTCCAAACTCGAAATAATACTTAGTTCAAAAGCAGCCAAGTCCAAAGGGAAACTTAAAAAAAACAGATTTTGATTAAGATCTGAGTAAAAGTTTCCAAGCACAGAAGAAAAGTTTTCTCAAATCCAAACCTTCATTTTGTTTCATATTAAATGAATGTAAAGTATCATAAACTGTTCATGAGAACAGTTATCATACTTTTGTATTATTTTCCAAGATCAACATGCTGCTGAACTTCAAGGATGACAAGCAGGAATGTCCCTGTCCGGAATATATCCGGGAGCAGCTACTGGACTTCCATGAAGATCTAATGAGACACTGTGGTCTGTGTCACACCATCCTAACAAACAAAACATTTTCATACTAATGAACTGCAACTAATGGTTGCATTGTGTGGATCCTGTGTAGAGCTGGACGAGGAGAGAGGAATAGATGGGGACAGTGACTTCACTATTCGAGGTCGCCTCATGTCGCTGGTGGAGAAGGTGTCTTACCTGAAGAAGAAGATGGGCAGCCTGCCCAAGGAAAAAAAGGACAGGAAGCCCAGTAAGGTCTAGTTTATACAGATCAGTAAACACAGAGCCTGGTGAAGTGTTCCCACCATGGCATGATGCGGCCACCTCTGTATTTGACCACAGGGTTGGTATTTTAGGGTGCGCCCGAAAACTTCAACCCTGTGTTCGGCTTTTCCACCACATGTAGGGATTTGCTTGGAAGGCAAACAGTTCAGTTTTGGTCTTCTCTGATCAACACTTTTTCTTCCTTATGGTTTATATCATCACTAAGGGGATTTACGCTTTTGAAATAAACTTAATTTTGACAAAAACATGCAAGCACCATAGCTCATAGGTTAACATACAAGAATCATTCATTTGGTTTCATCTTACCTTTTGGTGCGTACTGTTAGTACATCTTTGTAAAGTTGGAAATACAGCATATACAAAAGTATAAAAGTTTGACATTTTGCTATTAATCTCATTTACTTCTGTTCGGTTCCATTTTTTCTCTTTCCACAGGTACCTTACAGCAGCTTATCTCTGACACGATGGTCCGCTGGGCTCAGGAGTCGGTTATAGAGGATCCAGAGCTAGTGAGAGCCATGTTTGTCCTTCTGCACCGCCAATATGATGGCATTGGAGGACAGGTGTGTCTGTGTCATTCTTCTTACACTATACTTATAATATTCTTATATTATACTGGTAGAAAGTTAGAAAAAGTCCTGACAAGGCACATGTCAACAATAAGGAAGTATTATGTCTATGCCAATATCTATAAATGAAACTTCAAGTATTTCTGGAGAAACAGCAGTTTTAATACAGCAGTCATTTAGAAACACTAGTGCATTAAGTGGAAATGGTAAAATGGACTAAACTTATATAGTTCAGACATGTAGTTTTCTTAGGCATAAGACACCACATGCTTTTTATTACATTTTTTTTAACTTAAGTAGTCACATTTTCCCTTACATTTTTTTGTTTTATCTTGTTTGTTTTTAAGCTCTTTTTAAAATATTTTTGACCTTTCTCCAAAGCTCTTTGAATTATCTTGTACATGTGATGTTGTTCATAAATATTATTGCCTTACAGCTTACTTAGTGCTGCTAATTGTTACACATCAATGATAGCTAAGGTAAACACTAAGATAAATTTAGTTTATAAATATGATAGCTGGTCAATAAACAGCAACTGGGTGTGGAGTGAATCCTTAGCAACCAATGTGCCAGTTACATGAAAACGTAGACTGCTCATTGAGCTGGTCAGTTACTGCAATATGTCACAGCGTCCGCCATATTGAATGTTGTAGATCTGCCAGAAAGTTAATACAGGTAAATGGACCGAACTTCATGAAGCTCCGTTCTACAAAGTATTTTAAGTTGATGCCTGACACTGACACACACTAACATATGTTAGTGTAAGTAAGCACTAAAAACAATGATTCTAACTTTTTGATGTAGGCCTAATTGTTTTGGGGGGGTTCTGAATAAAGAGCACAATGTGACAAATTCTAAGATATAAAAGGGAGATTGCATTTGGTACAAATTATTGTATCAAATTCAATATACATTCTTTCCTTTTAATTTTTAAGTATTTTACTGTAAATTATTTTTATTTCATACATAAACTGTCTTGGTGCCCTAATACTTAAGATTGAGATATTTCACTTAAAATCCATAAAAACTGAAAAAAAAAATTACACAAACATATATCAACACAAAGAATTGCTTGTGTAGGAGCAAACATTTTTTTTTTTTTTTTTAATAAAACTGATTAATTCTGCTGTTAAAATAACATTATGGACAAATACACTTGTAAAAATGTTTTCTTTCATTCTTACCTGTGAAAGGTAATGCCAGTGTATCCAGTTTGTTCTGTAAAACAGTTTAAACAAACCCACGCAGCATATGAATTATGGTTCACTCTATTGCCACAACCAAGATGGCGGCAACTTAACATAGGAGTCAGCGTTCAATGAGGATTCCACGTATTCATGTCTATGTGGATGTGATGTGTGTGTGGTCTGCACATCTGTTACATGTGTGCACTGTGTCTGTATGACTATTCAGGTTCGAGCTCTTCCTAAAGCCTACACTATCAACTCCGTATCCATAGAGGACACCATCAACCTGCTGGCTGCCCTGGGTCAGATCCGCTCTCTGCTGAGTGTCCGGATGGGCAGAGAGGAGGAGAAGCTAATGATCAGAGGGCTTGGGTGAGGCCACGCTGTTGTCAGACTCTGAACCTTGACCTGGAATGACTTTGAGGCTTTGCCCCTGAGAAACATGTTGACAGCATTATCCTGCAGAACATTTATTTAGCAGATGCAGAAAAGCTGACCAATAGGGCCAGACCAAGTCTCCATTAGGCCCTAAGCGGCTGCTTAGCTTAGGCCTTGGGCTGGCCCTGCTGACCAGAGTCAATGGGGAAATGTTTGGAGCTAAACTGAAAACATTCCCAGAAAGAAAAGCAGCTATGTTGACTAGAGACTGTAGTGGAAAATCATCTTGGAGCTGCGTGATAACTCTACAAATACTTCCAGAGCAATGATGGAATTTATGAGATTGAGGCATATTCTAGTCAAAGCCCATACCTAAATCCAACTTGAAATCTGCCACATCATTTGAAAACTGATTTTCAGACACTCCTTTGAATAAGACTGAGTTTGAACTGCTTTGCAAACGACTGATAAAGGTATAATTCTCTGTGTTATCTGCCAAACTGGTAGGAACTAACAGCTTGAAGTGCAGTATTGACTCTAGAACTGTGCAATGAAAATGTAATCCAAGCGTTTTAATTTTCAAAAGTTGAAATAAAATTAGATATAAATTAAAATATTTTTATAAATAAAAACTGAAACATACGGTGTGTGAAAGTATTCAGTGCAACCAATTTCCTTCAGAAGTTGCCTCATGACTGCTAATGACTAAACATATTGAACGTAACCAAATCTCTGAACAAATCCAGCTGCTCTGTGACGCCTCAGAGGTTCAGAGAATGTTAGAGAGCAAACGGCTTTAAAAAGCTTTAAAAATAAAAGCAAAAATGTTTCTGTGCAGAGGCAAGAAGGAATTTTAAAGAAAGTGCTTACTCGGTGTCCAGAAGTACGAGGAGTTTGGCATTGAAAAGGTTGCCTTTTTCTGCAGTGATATCATGAACAACAAGGTGTTCTACCAGCATCCCAACCTGATGAGAGCTCTGGGCATGCATGAGACGGTCATGGAGGTCATGGTTAATGTTCTCAGTGGAGGAGACTCCAAGGTAGGCAGGCTGCAAAGCCTCAATAAGCAAATAAATGTACACCGTGTTCCAAAGTATTATGATATTTTCTCAGATTTTCTTAAATGGTCAATGCAAATGATGGTCAGTATAATTTTCAAGTCATGAACTATTACAGTATAAATCAAATTTTACTGAACAAAGCTCCCTGTGAGAACAGTATTGTTTTCAAAAATAAAAAACTCAAAATGCTGTTCCACGTTATGATACACAGCAGATTTTCTAAACATTTTATGGATTATAAAGAACTGCGAACGGTCATTCTTTGAATGTGCAGCATTAGGTGCACATTCATATCCAAAACAACATTCATATCCAATTGAATGTTGGATATGAACATTCAATTGGATGTTCCCACGCAACATCCAATTGTTGTGTTATGACACAACAATTGTTATGACAAACAAGTGTTATGACACGTGTCATAACACTTGTTATGACACGTGTCGCAGTGGGCTAGGTCCACTGCGAGCGTTTCTGCTTATGAGCTCTGGTTAGGGTGGCTGAATAGTAGGTTCAGGCACCACAAGCCTCTGGAGGATCCTCCACATTGAGGTTCCAGAGACACCAGCAGCTTCAAATAACTGTTTGCTGCTTTGTAAGGGCATTTTAACAGCTGCTCTCTTAATCCCTGTAGGCTTGCGATAAAAGAATCAAACAAAGTCCAGAAATTTTAGAGATCCCATTTGTTTTTCTTTGTGTTTTTCAAACATTTCCAATTTACAGCATGACATGTTCACACAGGAGGGAGAGTCTCCCTCTGATCTAAAACACCTGCCTTTTAAAGCATTTTCAGGCTTGATGTTTTTGTGAAGTAGTTCTTTATTTGGAGGGGTGTGTATAAGACTGACATGACACTGTCATAAACATAACACCTGTGAACATGAATATTCACGATGTCTTTAAGGCTGTTTTTACAGCCTTAAAGATTGTGAACGCACAGTTCTCAGTTCGGATTCTTTTCGAATACGACCCAAGCCACTTGCATATCTGATGCGTATCAGATTTAAATGATTCAAACCTATCGTTCACATTGCATTCATCCTAACTGAACGTCACTGATACTCAACAACTCTCACTATTCTGCGTCCTGTTACGCGCACACGGGAAGAATAACAACAATCATGACTGACTATAATGAGAACTTTGTGTAAAACATGATTTGTAAGTCACAAAAACATTGTGCATGACTTTGGTGACTTTGACATGTTTTTTCCAATGCCCACACAAATATCAAGAAATTATCATTACAAAATTGATTTATTTAAGTTTATTTGATAGGGATAGACATACATTGACATAGACAAACTGCACAAAACAGCAGTCCCATGTTTGCATCATGTTCAATAGCAACAGCTAATTCGCAGCACTTGTCCCTAGATGGGCTTTTAAAAAGCACCTTTAAAAATTTAGATGAAATAATTTAAAATAGCTCCACATAATGTGGCAACGTCTACAAGCCAACAGTGAATCATAAAACATTAAAAATGGATAAAGTTCTGTTTTTGACATAACCAGAGTTTTGTTTGTTTTTTGAATATTCTATAACTGATTATGGACTTTAAATTAACAAGAAGTGAGTTCCAGACTGCAGATCCTCTCTCAGACAGAGCATTTTGAGCAAAAGTGGCTCTTCGAAATGGAACCTTACAGTTTCTATCTGAAGCCGCTCTAGTAGCTCTGCTATTGCCCTGCAGTCTCTGTATGCAATCACTTAATGGTGTAGGTGCATATCCATTTAAACACTTAAAAATCCATTTTAAAAGATTATAATTTATAAAACTAGAAAATTCCTGAAGAAATTTAACCGGGACCTGCCAAAGTGTGCCCGTCGGTTTGGACCCAGCATTCTGATGCTAAAAATTTGCAACAATTATGCTCGCTTTTCCCTTTTTGCGTCGCCATCGTAACTCCGATTCCCAATAAAAGTAATGGCTCCCCTCCGGGCGCCGAGCCGCACGTTTTGAAACCACTTTTGTGGGTGGGCACACAACGGTATGAGCTGCATTCCGGTTGACGGAAGAAAAATAAATGAATAAAAAATTCCTGAAGAAATTTAACTGGGGCCTGCCAAAGTGTGCCTGTTGGTTTGGACCCAGCGTTCTGATGCTAAAAATTAGCATCAATGCTAAAGAAAGCTGCAATGTGATCAATAGCATGTGGAGAATCACAACCATGTTGACTGACATGGACTTGCACCATTCAGTATGTCAATAGTATATAAGCCAAAATTAGCTAAAATGCTAATATTAGCATGAATACATTCAGTAGCATGTGGGCCATCATCGGCATGTTGATGGCCCACCTGAGAGAAAAAGATAATGCAAGATAATCTTATTGCCCTGCCTACGGCACTAGTGGGGGACACTAGTGGGGGACAGTGAAACGCTAATGTTTGTGCTAATGTTAATGCACTGTCTTGCTGCACAAGACAGTGCCCTAACTTGAGAGAAAAAGATAATGCAAGCTAATATTATTGCACTGCCTATGACAGTGCACTGGCCAGATAGGGATCTTAAGCCTTTTATTTTGACATTTTCAGTAAGCTTCATTTTAAATGTCAAAACTAATCCCATGATTAACAGTGATTGGGTTAAATCAGTTACAAAATGGCCAAAACAGCAATAAACTGATGTAAAAATTGTCAAGAATTTTATATTGAAATTTTCAGTAATCATCATTTCAAACGGCCCAACTAATACCATGTGTAACAGTGATTCAGTTGAATCAGTTTTGT